>JAURVB010004334.1:0-24081 GCA_033002965.1 Piper betle
CTATAGTTCTAGCTGCTAACCTGCGGAGGCAATTCCGCGTTAGAGATTGAACACTAAGCCGTATAATTAAATAAAACAAGTCCGTAAACTCCCTATCATATCTATAATATCGGCTCTTATGACCATTCCAATATGTCCATTTATTAGCTGATGGTTCAGTCCACCATGTCCATTAGTTGGCTGATGAGTTAGTCCACCATGTCCATCTATTGGTTGATGGGTCAGTCCATCATGTCCATTACCAACTAGCGAGTCCAATCTGCCATGTCTGTTATCGGCTGTGTGAGTCCAATCCACCGTCCATAATTGGCTGATGGGTCAATCCATCATGTCCAATACCAATTGGTGAGTCCAATCCACCATGTTCGTAATTGGATGGTTAGTCCAATCCGCCATGTCCAATTTATTGGCTGATGGGTCAGTCCATCATGTCCATTACCGGTTAGTGAATCCAATCCGCCATGTCCGTTATCAGCTAGTGAGTCCAATCCACCATGTCCGTAATTGGTTGGAGAGTCCAGTCACCATGTCCGTTATCGACTAGTGAGTCCGATCCACCATGTCCGTAATTTGCTAGCATGTCCAATCTGCCATGTCCAATTTATTGAACTATGGGCTGTCAGGTCCTTCCTGACATGTCCATCATTGGATTATGAAGGGCGTAACCTGTGTTGGACTAGGTCAATTCCTAACACCAGTTGCACTCAGTGTATGGTGGTCGAAAATGAGCTCAGGCTGACCAGGTTGTCAACAAGGAAAATACAACATTTTAAATAGGTATACGGACCTAGATATTTCAAACTCGTAGCCGCGACTAACGATCCTAATCTAAACGAGAATATAACATTATACGTAAGTATAATTTTATTCGAGTAGAAATGCATGCAGCTAAATATCTAATATATATATCATTTTTAAAAATAGTAAATATTATATTACCAACAAATCGAGTGCGATAATTAATTGTTCATGTGACATAATTATTTTAGTCCTACTTTACCTTTTAAAATTAATTATCTAAATCATGATTAACACTTAACAAATAATCAAGTAATTTTTAATTCATAAATAAGTATTTAATAATATTATTGTCATTATTAGTATAATTTCTTTTAGATAATAAATTTTCGTACAATAATTAGTTAGTTTAGTAACATTACCAATAACCTATTAAAATTATTATTTTTAAAGATTTATCACGAGTTCGTTTTATTTTTAACTTGAGTCGGTATCGAGTCAGGTGTAATTATGAGTTGGTATTATTATTTAACCCGAGGCTACGTTCTTTGCTCCCTGACGCATCTGTTCCCGACAGCAACCGCCCTCCAGCCGCCATCGGCGATCGTCTCATGTAGTTGTCAATCATCGCTGCACAACTCTGCCATGCCATTGCGGCGTTGCCGCGGCCAACTCCGGCTGCCTTTCAGCCGCGGCAATGTCTTGCATTGCTCACCTCAATTTGGTGGTTGCCTGACACTCTTGACCACCTATCAACCTTCCCCAGCCAGATTGGAACCCGTTGCCACCCAGGACGGTCGGATTTCTTCACCCACTGCCATCGCCTCTATTTTTGTCGCCGTCCTCTGCTTTCGGCCATTTACCACCCTAGGCCGAGCATCCACACACGTGAGATCAACCCTACACTAATCGCAAATAGAGTAGGATCATCTTCTGATGTCGGAACGACCGTCGCCACCGATTCTTAGCAAAACTTTGCCGGTGCTTGGCCATCTCGCCAAAAAAGGGGGACTCGTCGGCCAATAGTCGTGTTTAGTTTCTTTCTTGTTGATTTTAAACTTTAATCCTCATGATTAACATGTTTACTATCAATTAAAAATATGTATGCAAGAAAATTAAGAAGAGGGAGATAGGAAGGATACCCAAGCAAGGAAGAAACACCGGCAAGGAAGAGGAGAACTAGGAGGCTAAGGTGAAGAAGACGCCCCTACACCGTATGTGAAAAATGACGATCTCTTGAAAATTTATAAAAATGAAAATGATGGCTAGGGTATGTGAAAAACACTCCTAGACCCGTATTTATTTTAACCAGGTAAACAATATAACACGTTCGGTCCTTCCGAGACCGCGTTCGGTCATTCCCGAATAGTCGTTCGCGTCCAAATTTTTTTTGTTTTTTTTTGTTTTTCATGGTCTTTACATACAATAAATTCATAAATAAATAAATAAATATATATTTAATGCTCATTAATCATTAATAATATTAATATTATAGTTAGCCAATGCAAAATGTGTAATTAAATATAAATAAATAATAACATAGACGTGACGAACAAAGAAATAAATAAATAAATATAATTTAGTAAACTTAGTAAGACTTATATTCATAAGTAAATATAATATTAACAATAACAAATAATTAAGTAAACATTCATCATATACGATAAATATATTAAATAAAAAAACAATAATGAATATATATATATATATAAATACTCATAACATTAAAATATGCTAAATAATGTCAATATGCATCTAAACTAATCTAGGGAGGCTCTAAATACCGGAATCGGACGAGAAACGGCCGAGAACAGCTGAAAATGAGCTAAACCGAATCGAACTGAGCTTAACTGGAGCGAGTCAAATGGGCTGAACCAATTCGGTTTGGGTTCAATGGAAAATAGGTTGCTTTGACTGGGCGGACATGAACTAGACTCATGGAAATGGCACGAGCTCAGACTTGCAAACATGGGCGCAGACAAGCTGACACAAATGCAAGTAGGTGGACACGAACATGCCAAACGGGCCAAACATGGCAATCGGTACCCTTAGCCAGAAAATGCTGACGGCAGGTGCAAAGACCGTGGAAAAAAAAGAAATTTGGAATCGGACGCGGTTTGTGAAGGACCAAATGCGGTCTGGGAAGGACCGAACATGTTATATTCTTTACCCGGTAAATTATTGAATCATTTTATTATTTACCCAATTAAATGAAATACGGGTCTAGGGGTGTTTTCACATACCCTCGCCATCATTTTAATTTTTATAAATTTGAAAGAGGACGTCATTTTTCACATACGGGTGTAGGGGCAGCTTCCTCACCTTAGCTGCCTAGTTCTCCTCTTCCTTGCCAGTGTTTCTTCCTTGCTTGGGTATACTTCCTATCTCCCCCTTTTTAATTTTCTTGCATGCATATTTTTTCTTATTGGTAGTAAGTTTTTTAATCATGTAACTAAAGTCTGAAATCAACAAGAAAGAAAAGAACTAAACTGAACTGGAAAACTGAAATCCTGTCCATGGCCGACAGGGTGCAAATTGTTGGCGAGATGGGCATCTTATAACAAGTTTGCAAGGCTTCCCCTCACACCCCGACTGACCCCTCTGGTTGCTGGGTCAAAGGGATGGCTCGTCATGTCTCTGGTTTCCGATGGGCGGCGGAATTGCATCGGTGAACGGGCGGAGTTGCAAGGGTGATGGAAGTGGCAACGTTCTGTTGCAATAGGTGTTGTAATTGATATTCAGAGGGGTAGACACTGGTTGTGCTTCGTCAACAGCATCATGGGTTCCTTGACAGTCCACAACGGACGACCTTCTCACCTGAATTCATGGTGGCGAAGTGCTAGAAGTGGGGAGAACGACCATACTCCGTGCAATGTCCAAAGGTGGCCAATGTTTTCTGAAGCTTTGATGCCAGCCTCAGGTCGTGGAACACCTCAATTGGAGCAAGGTGCAAGAAAGGAGGGGTCTTGAGGCTGGAAGAAGAGGAACATGCCTGGTTTGGTGTAGGACGGCGTCTTGGATCACTGCTGTAAAACACGCACATGAGGCTTCCTCGCTTGCTGAATTTATCTTGTTGTTGATGCTTTGTTGGGATGTTTAAATGGTGGTTCAGTCGGATGCCAAGATAAGGAGGAGAAAGATGAACCTTTTTTTGGGGAAGAGAAGAATGGCGACGAGAAGAAGAAGAAGAAGGGTGGCAGTTTTGTAAATATGGGTTGACTCGATACAGACTTGAGTTAAAAAATAATACCAATTTGTAAAAAAATTTAAAAATAATCATTTTAATGGGTTATTGGTAATGTTACTAAACTAATTAATTATTGTACAAAAATTAATTATATCAGAATTGTACAATCACTTAAATAATTATGTCACATGAATAAATAATTATCTCACTAGATTTGTTGATAATTTAATATTGAATATTTTTTAAAATGATATATATATATATATATATATATTAGATATTTAGTTGCAAGCATTCCTACTCAAATAAAATTATAATTATGTATAATTTTATTTTCACGTTCATATTAGGATCGTTGGTCGCAGCTGCGAGTTTTAAATATCAGTTCCGTATAATCATTTGAAATGTTGTACTTTCCCTTGTTGGCAGCCCTGGTCAGCCTGAGCCCAGATTCGACCACCATGCGCTGTAATGCAACCTAGGTATGGTGGTTCATTTACAAACCTAGGTATGGTGAATTGATAATAAAGTTGGACTTCCTTATTATTCTCTTGTGTAAAAATGTGGCTATGGGAAATGGTCCGAGACTGTGGGATAGTTATTTTATCTATTATCGTGCATCAGAACATGTTTTATTTTTACAATTTATAAATTCTAGACTTATTTGCAGTATGAAAATTCATGTTCGTGAATTATTTACTGTAACGACCCGCCATTTTTCATGATAATATTGTGGGCCTAACTGGCTAGGTGTTACTCAAAATTAAAGCAATTATGTCAAACATTATTAGAAATCATAACTTATAATAAAATCCCACAGTCTTGGACCGTTTCCCAGCAGCCACACTTATTCCTCAATTAAATAACAAAAAGGAGTCCTCATATTACTTTGCTCCATGCTCTAGTTGTCAATCATCTAATCTCGGATCTGCACACCTGCGGAGGCAATTCCGCGTTAGTGATTACAACACTAAGTAGTATAATAGATAAAACAAACAAGTACATTCCACCATTTTCATATATTTATTTTAATATGCGGTGGAGCGATTCCGCTATACTCCAAAACAATGCGGAGGAGGTGTCCGCTGTGATCCGCACACCCCGGCCGTAGCCTTTTTATGGGGAGGCTACCACTACCGTCTCCAGTGCCAGTGCCTCGCACACCCCGGCCGTAGCCTTTTTGTGGGGTAGCTATCACTGCACTCGGGTGATTGCTATGCCCCGTTTGTGGGGAAGCTCTCACTACCAATTCTAGTGCCAGTGCCTCGCACACCCCGGCCGTAGCCTTTTTATGGGGAGGCTATCACTGCACTCCAGTGCCAATGCCTTGCACACCCCGGCCGTAGCCTTTTTGTGGGGCGGCTATCACTGCACTCAGGTGATCGCTATGCCCCGTTTGTGGGGAAGCTCTCACTGCCAACTCTAGTGCCAGTGCCTCACACACCCCGGCCGTAGCCTTTTTATGGGGCGGCTATCACTGCACTCAGTGCCAGTGCCTCACACACCCCGGCCGTAGCCTTTTTATGGGGCGGCAATCACTGCACTCTAGTGCGATGGAGGAATCGCTGTGCCTCACTCACCCCGGCCGTAGCCTTTTTATGGGGCGGCTATCACTACTCCAAAACAATATCGATGCATTACAAGATTCACACACATAACACGACCCAGTGTCGGACTGAGTCAATTCTTTAACCCCGGTTGCACTTCGTGCATGGTGGTCGAATCTGGGCTCAGGCCGACCTAGGCTACCAACAAGGAAAATACGATGTTCTACCTATTATACGTACCTGACTTGCGGGTTCGTCCGACTGTAATCCGCTAACCCTAATATGAACGGGGCATAAAATTATACATTAGTATAATTTTACTCGCGTCGAAAATGCATGCAACTAAATATTTAATATATGCCACATTAATTAATTTATTTAATTCGATAAGGTTCAACACTTCTTTATTTAATTAATTATGCTATCGCGTAATTTCTACGCGATTATGTTTTAATGATCCATTATTTTACTTTACGAATTTATTATAAGAATAATCATTTTATTTATCAAATATAACTTTTATATGATAAAGGTGAAGTCTCTATTAAATATTCCTCATAACCCTTCAATTTAAGTTAATGGCTTTTAATCAGTCGATTAATTAATTACCGTTTATCGTGATCGAAATTTATTAATTTCATGTAATAATTTATAAATTTATTATTTTGACCACTTAACTCATATTCCTTTAAATTAATTATTTCAATGATTTTAACACGAGTTGGTATTATTATTATGATTTTTAACTCAACCCATATCGAGTCAACCCGAAATTACAAAACTGCCATTCTTCTTCTTCTTCTTCTTCTTCTTCTTCCTGTCACCATTCTTCTCTTCACCCAAAACCAGCACCAAGCTCTTCTCTTTCGACCAAAATCTAGATCCTATCCTTCACCCATTGTCTCCCTTTCCTAGCAACCAATATTAGCAGCAACAATCAAAGGGCGACTGCACCAACACAGCGACGAACCAGCAGCCATGGTGACCTCGACCTGCTGCTATGGCGACTCAGACGTGGCGAGCAGCACCGCCCCACGCGTCCCCTTGTTCCTGCACTACAACCCAACGCCCAGAAGAAGAGAAACACTACCCTACAGCGTGGTATATGCAACTGGTCGTGACACAAACGCCATGGTGCTGTTGCTGCAATTCAGCAGGACGTGCTACCATTCTTGGCTATAAATTCTATGAAATCTCACCTTTAATTACTACAACATGAGTAAGGACGTTGATGCAGCAACTGATTAGCAAAAGATTATGACTTGTTGGTGTAATTAATCACAAACACACAAGAATTGCTGCACGGCAGCAACTTATGTTCGTGGGTGAATTCCTGGTTCTAATCGAGTTACATCCTCCCTTCTTCTTGTTGATTTCATGTCTTAGTTTCCATGATTATCTTGTATTATAATCTTTGATCATATGTATGCATGCAAACTAAGAAGAAGAGAGGAAGAAACTTACCAAAACAATGATGGGGAAGCCGGCGTTTGTCCAAGGAGCTTATGTGCATGACGCCCCCCCTCCTTCTCCTTATAAAATGAAAGAAGGCCTAGGGTTTATGAAAACACACTTCGTTGCCGGGTAAATGGGTAAGTGATACGGTTCACTTTACTAGTTTAAACGGTTAAATGGTATGGTTTACTTAACCGGGTAAAAATACTTAACCGGTTAACTAATACTTTCCACTTGACCGGGTAATTGATAATTAACCGGATAACGGGTAAATAATTTAAATAAATTCATGGATACCAACGTTCGATCCCACCGCGTCGAATGTATATATATATATATATATATATATATTATATATTATTTTTTTTCCCGGGTCTTTACAATCTCCCCAACTTAGAACTATTTCGTCCCCGAAATATCACAGCATAAATTTGATTTACATAGATTTTATGCTACAAACAAGCTAGGATATTTTCTGGCCATTTCCTGTTCAGCCTCCCATGTCGCTTCTTCTGATCCCTGATTTCTCCATAATACCTTTACCAAAGGGATCTCCTTGTTACGGAGTGTCTTTGTTTCCCTTGCCAAGATTCGAATCGGTTTTTCCTCGTAGGTTAAATCCGACTGTAGCTCTAAATCTGCAAAATTTGTGATAATGTGATTCTCATCTCGTACATATTTCTTTAGCATTGACACATGAAAGACATTGTGTACACCATCAAGGCTTTAGTGGTAATGCAGGTGCTGGGTAGCGATTAGGAGCTGGTGTCCTCTCCTTTTCAGGTTGCTCCTGTTGTTGCTTCAAGGGCTGACGACAATCGCTTTGTAAGTGTCCCATCCTTCCGCAATTGTAGCATCGACGGGGCTCCCTGCATAGCCCTGAATGCATTTTGTTGCAATTTTTACATAGTCGATATGGAATCTCCTGAAACTTCCTTTTTCGGTTCCCATCGACATTCCGTTGATAGTTCTGCTGCTGGTGTTCTTCGGACCTGTTTTTGCTACTCCCCTGGTTGGCATTCTTATGTTGTATAGTAGCCTTCCGTTGTTTCTATGCACGGACATAGTCGTACACCAACTCATGAGTAGTGGCTGCTTCAATCACTTCAGTTATAGTGCCTCTTGGCGCTGTAGCAACCCTACTCCTCAATTTGGGCTTCAACCCCCAGAAAAATTTGTCTGCTCTGGCCCGGGCAGTTGTCAGACTCCCAGGTGCAAATCTCTCCAATTGCAAGAAATTTTTGGCATACTCTCGGACTGAATCATCCTTCTGAGTTAGAGTGGCAAATTCCAGTGCTTTCTTTTGAACAACAGACTCAGGAAAATATTGTCCATTGAAAGCTGTTACAAATTCCGCCCAAGGAATGGACGAAATCTCCCGTTGATGGAACACAGTCTTCTCCATGGACTTCCACCAATATGATGCTTCCTCCTGAAGCATGCATGTCGCCAACCGTACTTGATGGCGATGAGGCACAGAGAGAGCTCTAAATGCTTTCTCAATAATGTCCAACCAGCTCTCCGCCTTCATTGGATCAGTTCCCCCAATGAATACCTCAGCTCTGTTCTTCCGAAATTTTTCTACAGTGTATCGATCACTGTCATCCCCAACTGGCAGTACCACTTGTCAGACTACCGGTGGCACCAGGTTTGGAAGTTCTCCTCGCTCGCCCGGGTCAGCCATTCCTACCCGCTCTTGGGCGCTCCCCTGATTCCCATTTGGGACGTTACTAGGACCCGCAGCCGAATTTGGAGCTCCATTCCCCATTACCAATCCCGGTAACCTCTGCACCATGTTCTGAACCACAGAACTGGTATTTTCTGAAGCCTGAGCTAGTCCCTGTATGGCCGTCAAAATCTGGCCTAACACACTCTCCATGTTTGTGTCCGACTGTGCAGCTTGACTCGACTTCCTTCGGGTGCCTGCCATCTAAAATTTATTCGTTATGTTATAGAAAAAAAATTTTTTTTTCCTAATGACGGAGAAAGATAGATATTGGACTCTTCAACAAGGTACTTGAGTCATAAGATGTGAGCTTTTGGGATACCTTGCTCTGATACCACCTGTAACGACCCGCCATTTTTTATGATAATATTTTCGGTATTGTGGGCCTAACTGGCTATGTGTTACTCAAAATTAAAGCAATTATGTCAAACATTATTAGAAATCATAACTTATAATAAAATCCCACAGTCTTGGACCGTTTCCCAGCAGCCACACTTATTCCTCAATTAAATAACAAAAAGGAGTCCTCATATTACTTTGCTCCATGCTCTAGTTGTCAATCATCTAATCTCGGATCTGCACACCTGCGGAGGCAATTCCGCGTTAGTGATTACAACACTAAGTAGTATAATAGATAAAACAAACAAGTACATTCCACCATTTTCATATATTTATTT
This sequence comes from Piper betle, assembly GCA_033002965.1. Lineage (NCBI taxonomy): Eukaryota > Viridiplantae > Streptophyta > Magnoliopsida > Piperales > Piperaceae > Piper > Piper betle. The sequence goes on from JAURVB010004334.1 coordinate 9,331, forward strand.
TAATATGCGGTGGAGCGATTCCGCTATACTCAAAAACAATGCGGAGGAGGTGTCCGCTGTGATCCACACACCCCGGCCGTAGCCTTTTAATGGGGAGGCTACCACTACCGTCTCCAGTGCCAGTGCCTCGCACACCTCGGCCGTAGCCTTTTTGTGGGATACCTATCACTGCACTCGGGTGATTGCTATGCCCCGTTTGTGGGGAAGCTCTCACTACCAATTCTAGTGCCAGTGCCTCGCACACCCCGGCCGTAGCCTTTTTATGGGGAGGCTATCACTGCACTCCAGTGCCAATGCCTTGCACACCCCGGCCGTAGCCTTTTTGTGGGGCGGCTATCACTGCACTCAGGTGATCGCTATGCCCCATTTGTGGGGAAGCTCTCACTGCCAACTCTAGTGCCAGTGCCTCACACACCCCGGCCGTAGCCTTTTTATAGGGCGGCTATCACTGCACTCAGTGCCAGTGCCTCACACACCCCGGCCGTAGCCTTTTTATGGGGCGGCAATCACTGCACTCTAGTGCGATGGAGGAATCGTTGTGCCTCACTCACCCCGGCCGTAGCCTTTTTATGGGGCGGCTATCACTACTCCAAAACAATATCGATGCATTACAAGATTCACACACATAACACGACCCAGTGTCGGACTGAGTCAATTCTTTAACCCCGGTTGCACTTCGTGCATGGTGGTCGAATCTGGGCTCAGGCCGACCTAGGCTACCAACAAGGAAAATACGATGTTCTACCTATTATACGTACCTGACTTGTAGGTTCGTCCGACTGTAATCCGCTAACCCTAATATGAACTGGGCATAAAATTATACATTAGTATAATTTTACTCGCGTCGAAAATGCATGCAACTAAATATTTAATATATGCCACATTAATTAATTTATTTAATTCGATAAGGTTCAACACTTCTTTATTTAATTAATTATGCTATCGCGTAATTTCTACGCGATTATCTTTTATTGATCCATTATTTTACTTTACGAATTTATTATAAGAATAATCGTTTTATTTATCAAATATAACTTTTATATGATAAAGGTGAAGTCTCTATTAAATATTCCTCATAACCCTTCAATTTAAGTTAATTGCTTTTAATCAGCCGATTAATTAATTACCGTTTATCGTGATCGAAATTTATTAATTTCATGTAATAATTTATAAATTTATTATTTTGACCACTTAACTCATATTCCTTTAAATTAATTATTTCAATGATTTTAACACGAGTTGGTATTATTATTATGATTTTTAACTCAACCCATATCGAGTCAACCCGAAATTACAAAACTGCCATTCTTCTTCTTCTTCTTCTTCTTCTTCCCGTCACCATTCTTCTCTTCACCCAAAACCAGCACCAAGCTCTTCTCTTTCGACCAAAATCTAGATCCTATCCTTCACCCATTGTCTCCCTTTCCTAGCAACCAAATTAGCAGCAACAATCAAAGGGCGACTGCACCACCACAGCGACGAACCAGCAGCCATGGCGACCTCGACCTGCTGCTATGGCGACTCAGACGTGGCCAGCAGCACCGCCCCACGCGTCCCCTTCTTCCCGCACAACAACCCAACGCCCAGAAGAAGAGAAACACTACCCTACAGCGTGGTATATGCAACTGGTCGTGACACAAACGCCATGGTGCTGTTGCTGCAATTCAGCAGGACGTGCTACCATCCTTGGCAATTTCAGCAGGACGTGCTACCATTCTTGGCTGTAAATTCTATGAAATCTCACCTTTAATTACTACAACATGAGTAAGGACGTTGATGCAGCAACTGATTAGCAAAAGATTATGACTTGTTGCTGTAATTAATCACAAACACACAAGAATTGCTGCACGGCAGCAACTTATGTTCGTGGGATACCAACGTTCGATCCCACCGCGTCGAATATATATATATATATATATTCCGGGTCTTTACAACCCCAGTTGTGCTCAGCGCATGGTGGTTGAATGTGAGTTCAGGCCGACCAAAACTCCCACATAGGAATATATAACATTTTGAGTAATTATATGAACTTAAAATTTTTGAGGAACCCGCAACTATGACACACAATCCTAATATGGATGAAACTTCTCTAAAGCCTTCCCTTTGTGTGTCAAATTTGCTCACAAACTATCCAGAGGATGTTTCATTTAACATCAATAGAATTCTCCTTTATAGAGAAGAATATGTATAGAATTTAAGAAGTCACTCCATTAAATTTTATAGAAAATAACGTAATCACGCATAACTATACCAGTCATTTATGTGATAACAAAAGTCAAAAGAACTGACTATTGAGCTAAAGCAATTATCCATAAATATCATTGTACTGATACTCTAAAGGTTATAATTGATAATTTATCATATTAATTCTTAATAATTAATTTAATTAAATATTATTTATGGTTCATTCTAAGATTTATAAAACCCTAAATAAAATAACCTAATTATTTTTTTTCGGAGTTTTACACAAGCTAGATAGCAAAGGGGTAGACAACAAGCATCGCTAGCTCAAAATCAGGCTGTATCACCAACAACATCTCCTACCCCAGTACAACAATAGCCAGTGAGGATGTATGCATGTAATGACCCAGCCCAAAGTACAACGTAATGGGCTAAGTCAATTCTTTACAATGGGTACCCCGGAAGTTAAAGATCTATAGTCCATTCCCACTTATAAACAGGATCTTCTCCCAGTAGGTATTAGATATGGGACTAAGTTGAGGGATCTCACAATCCACCCACCTTAGGAAATTTCTGTCCCCGAAATGCCTATTCTTGGCCCGTTGCTAGCCCCAGCCCACGTCCTTTCTGGCCCGTGACCAGCAGCCTAGCCAACGTTTCTAGTCTTGGCCCGTTGCTAGCCCCAGCCCACGACCTTTCTGGCCTGTGACCGGCAGCCTAGCCAACGTCCCTAGTCCATCCCACCATCTAACACGGAACCAGGTCGGCTCTGATACCATTTGTAACGACCCAGCCCAAAGTGCAACGTAATGGGCTAAGTCATTTCTTTAAAATGGGTACCCCTGAAGTTAAAGTTCTATAGTCCATTCCCACTTATAAACAGGATCTTCTCCCAGTAGGTATTAGATATGGGACTTAGTTGAGGGATCTCACAATGCAGCCAATGTGGCCGAGGCACTTAAGGATATGACGGTCGTGATAGTTATGGTTTTAGTCGTCTTTGTACCTGCTTGAGTCTTATTTGATTTTGGCTGCAGGCACTCATTTATTTCGTACACGCAGACGTATATAATTGGATGTATGATAGAAGAGTTAGGACGTTGACTATCAATGTCCACTACCGTTGGTAGTGTGATAGCTATGGGTGAGTGTGTGTGTAATGTCCATGTTGAGATTCAACAATGACAACCTGTAGCTGATTTGATATAATTTAAGCTACAAGAATTTGACGTGATATATGGAAGAAACTGGATGTCCAAGCAAAGAGCCTTGATAGATTTCCGAATAAAGACGATAACTTTCTGCTATAGAAGATGCCACTTTCTCTTCCAATGTCAGAGCAGTGCTAGAGCACAAAGATGGATATCTTATCAAAATGCAGTGAGACAACTAGACAAAGACAGTGAATTGATAATGGTAGCATTAGTTTTGGCAGAGCATAGTGGTTCAATGGACAAGCCAAGATTGAAGAGATTCTAGTGGTCAGAGAATTCATTGATGTTTTCCCGAAGAAGATTACTGGATTGCCGCCAAATAGAGAGGCAGACCATGCCATTGAGATGATGCCTGGAATCACACCAATATCTAGAGCTCCATGCAATATGATTCATGCTCATGGAGGGTGATCATATCATCAATACATCATAATAAAGAAAGCAGTGCTAGCAAATCTATAACTAAACACATGGCATGCAAATCGAGACATAATAATAATAATACTAATAATAAGTAATAAACAAATAAATGCACTCATGGACAATTCAATAAATAATAAATACAAGAACATAAATAATACTCTAACCATGAAGTAATAGTTAAATTATATTATATATATACACAGTAAACACTAGTAAATATTAACATACACTCGTGTTAGTAAATAAATAAACAAATTAATATATATATATATATATATATATATTTATGTATGTATTTATATATGTATAAATAATGTAACGACCCACCAAGTTTCACGATATTGTGGGCCTTCTTTGCCAGATGTTACTCAAAATTTAACAAAACCAACCCTATAACGACCAGTCCTAACCGGACTGGGTGTTACTTAAAAGGTTACATGAATAATATGAAAGCAAATAAGTCTACCATTTCTAACTCAAAAGAACTTATGTTTCAAATGACAATGTATGAAATAATTATCTCACAATCTTGGACCGTTTCCCATAGTCACATTTATAACCCAAGAAAAGTAAAAAGAGAAGTCCACTTATTATCTGTTCACGACCAAAGTTGGTAGAAGAACCACCCTGTCATCTCTTAGTCTATAGTTCCAACTGCTAACTTGCGGAGGCAATTCCGCATTAGTGATTAAACACTAAGCCGTATAATTAAATAAAACAAGTCCACAATTCCCTATCATTATATACAATATTGGTTGTTGTGACCATTCCAACATGTCCATTTATAAGCTGATGGTCCGGTCCACCATTTCCATTAGTTGGCTAATGGGTCAGTCCACCATGTCCATTACCGGCTAGTAAGTGCAATTCGCCATGTCTGTTATCGGCTGGTGAGTCCAATCCATGATGTCCATAATTGGCTCATCAGTCAGTCCATTATGTCCATTAGCGGCTGGCGAGTCTACTCCGCCATGTCTGTCATTGGCTGGTGAGTTGAATCCACCAAGTCCGTAATGGGCTGGCAAGTCCAATTCGCCCTGTCCAATTTTTTGGCTGATGTGTCAGTCCATCATGTCAATTACCGACTGGCGAGTCCAATCAACCATGCCTGTTATCGACTTGTGAGTCCACTCCACCATGTCCGTAATTGGCTGGCGAGTCTAATCCGCCATGTCCAATTTAGTAGCTGATGGGTCAGTCCATCATGTCCATTACTGGCTGGCGAGTCTGATCCGCCATGTACTGTTATCGTAGCTGGCGAGTCCAATCCGCCATGTACAATTTATTATACTATGGGCTGTCAAGTCCTTTCTGACATGTCCATTATTTGATTATGAAGGCCGTAGCCCGTGTCGGACAGGGTCAACTCCTTGACCCCGATTGAACTCAGTGCATGGTGGTCGAATATGGGCTGAGGCTGACCAGGTTGTTTACAAGGGAAAATACAACATTTCAAATAGTTATACAGACCTGTATATTTCAAACTCGCAGCTGCGGCCAACGATCCTAATTTGAACGAGAACATAAAGTTATACATAAGTATAATTTTGTTCGAGTAGAAATGCATACAGCTAAATATCTAATATATATATGTATATATTAAAAAATATTAAATGATAAATTATCAACAAATCAAGTGAGATAACTAATTATTAATGTGACATAATTATTTTACGTCCTACTTTACATTTTAAATTAACTATCTAAATCGTGATTAACACTTAACAACTAATAAAGTAATGATTAATTCATAAACAAGTATTTAATTATTATTATTAGTATATTTTATTTTTGGTTAATAAATTTTTGTACAATAATTAATTAGTTTATTAACATTACCAATAACCTATTAAAATTAATATTTTTAAAGATTTATTACGAGTTCGTATTATTTTTAACTCGAGCCGGTATCAAGTTAGGTGTTATTTACGAGTTGGTATTATTATTTAACTAGAGTTGTGTCTAGTCAAGCATTATTTACAAGTTTGCCACCAAAGGTAATTTCTTCTTCTTCTTCTTCTTTCGTGGCGCAATCCCCTGTTCCCGACAGCAGCCGCCCTCTAGCCGCCGCCGGCGATCGTCTCGGGCCATCGCCAATCATCGCCGCCCAGCCCTTCCATGCCGTTACAGTGTTGCCCTGGCCAACTCCGGCCACCTTCCAGCCTCAGCGATGCCTCCATCACGTGCCTAACGGCATGCTTGCGTCGCCGATTCCACCGCCGGTGAGCGTCGCCGCCTCAATAAGTGGTCGCCTCGACACCCTCGACCCCCTATCAGCCTTCCCCGGCTAGATTGGAACCCATCACCACCCAGGATGGCATCCACACACATGAGATCGACCTTACACTAATTGACGAAGAGAGTAGGATCTTCTTCCCACGTCTGACCGACCGTCACCACCGATTCCCAGCGAAACTTTGACTGTGCTTGCCTATCTCGCCTAAATAGGGGACTCGTCGGCCAACAGTTGTTCTTAGTTTCTTTCCTGTTGATTTTAAACTTTAATCCTCATGATTAACAAGTTTACTATCAATTAAAAATATGCATGCAAGAAAATTAAGAAGAGGGAGATAGGAAGGATACCCAAGCAAGGAAGAAACACAGGTAATGAAGAGGATAACTAGGCGGCTAAGGTGAAGAAGACGCCCCTACACTTGTATGTGAAAAATGACGTCCTCCTTCAAATTTATAAAAATGAAAATGATGGCTAGGGTATGTGAAAACACCCCTAGACCCGTATTTCATTTAACCGGGTAAATAATAAAATGAGTAAATAATTAACCGGGTAAAGAATATAACATGTTCAGTCCTTCCCATACCACTTTCGGTCCTTCTCGGACAGCGTCTGCGCCCAAATTTTTTTTTGTTTTTTATGGTCTTTAAAATCTCCCCACCATGGAAATATTTCATCCCCGAAATAACATAACGGGCAACAGAACAATCATGATTAATTTCATTTATTTCTTCGAGATTAGTTCATGCTACCACAAATATAAACTTCTACGCCACAAACAGGCTAGGGTATTTCCTTGCCATTTCTTATTCAGTTTCCCATGTAGCTTCCTCTGACCCCTGATTTTTCCACAATACTTTTACCAAAGGAATTTCATTGTTCATGAGCATCTTTATTTCTCTTGCCAGGATGCGGATTGGCTTTTACTCGTAGGTTAAATATGATTGTAGCTCTAAGTCTTCAAAATTTGTGATGATATGATCCTCATCCCGTACATATTTCTTTAGCATTGACACATGGAAAACATTGTGTACTCTAGCTAGGCTTGGTGGCAATGCAAATCTATATGGACAATTCCCAACTCGATCCAGGATTGGAAACGGTCCTATGAATCTTGGCTTCAACTTCACTGATATTTTAAATCTGATCACCCCCTTAGTAGGAGATGTCTTTAGGTACACAAACTCACCAACTTGGAACTCTGGGTCCTTCCTTCGAGTATTAGCATAACTCTTTTGTCGATCCTGAGCTACCTTAAGCCTTTGCTGAATGAGTTTCACCTTTTCAGTTGCTTCCCTCACCATCTCTGGCCCGACTATAATTGCTTCGGTAGACTCCAGCCAGCAAGATATAGATCTACAGGGCCTACCATATAAGGCTTCAAATGGTGCCATCCCTATACTGGCTTGGTAAGAGTTATTGTAGGTGAATTCAGCCAAGGCTAAGTGTTTCTCCGAGTCACCTCCCCAGTCAAGAATGCAAGCTGTTAACAAATCTTCCAATGTTTCAATAGTCCTCTCACTCTCACCATTAGTTTTGGGATGATATGCTGCACTCAACTTAATTTGAGTTCCCATGGCTTTTTGGAAAGCTTCCCAGAAATGTGACGTGAATAGGGGATCGCGGTCGGAGACTATCACCTTTGGAATCCCATGCAATTTGACAATATTGTCAACATATAATCCTGCTAGGTATTCCACCGTTCTCCTTGATTTTGTGGGGATGGAGTGAGCTAACTTAGTTAGTCGGTCCATAACTACCCATATGGAGTCATGCGTCTTTTGAGTTCTTGGGAGCTTTGAAATAAAATTGCATGTGACACACTCCTATTTCCACGTTGGTATTTCTAAAGATTGCAATAGTCCACCAGGTTGTTGATGTTGGGCTTTGATCTGTTGGCAAGTCTAACACTTAGAGACAAAATCCACAACATCCTTCTTCATCCCAATCCACCAGTAGGTTTGCTTTAAATCTTGATACATTTTAGTAACTCCAGGGTGTATCAAGAACTTTGTGCGATGAGCCTCCTCCAAGATATTCAGCCTCAGTGCATTATCCTTGGGTACACACAACCTTTCTCTAAATCTAATCGCACTATTTGAATTAGCTACAATGTCAGGAACCTTGTCTAACATTTTCTTCAGCTCCTCATCACCCATTTGTGCTAGCCTAACATGATCAACTAAATCATTGGAAACAACCAAATTTGCCAGTAAGCCTATTAGTTGCTCCACCGAGTTGATAGCTACCAATTCTGCTGACATGGCCTAAAGTCTAGCTAGCTACTGACTTTTGTCCACTTTGCCCTTTTGACTCAACATGTCGGCTACCACATTCGCTTTCCCTCGAGCGTATAAGTTTTGGAAGTCGTAGTCCTTGAAATATTCTATCCACTGCTTCTGTTGAAGGTTAAGGTCATTCTGAGCGAAGATATACTTCAAACTCTGGTGGTTAGTGAAGACTTCGAACTGGGCTCCATACAAGTAGTGTCTCCAAATCATCAGGGCAAAAACCACTGCTGCCAGTTCCAAGTCATGGGTTGCATAATTTTGCTCATGAGTCTACAATTAACGAGAGGCATAGGCCACCACCTTACCTTCTTGCATAAGGATGCATCATGAACCCAACAGGGACACATCACTGAAGGCTACAAATCCATCATTACCGTTTGGCAGTGTCAAGAGAGGAGTAGTTGTTAGACTCTTCTTAAGAGACTGGAAACTCTCCTCACACTTACTACTCCATTCAAACTTGACTCCCTTCCTTGTGAGTTTGGTCATCGGCGATGGTACTAAGGAGAATCTTTAATGAATTTTTTGTAGTAATCCGCTAAACCAAGGAAGCTTCTGATATCATTGACAAGCTTTGGTTGTGGCCAATTAGTGATTGCTTTCACTTTTGATGTATCCACTGAAATTTTGGCCAAGGAACTTTGAGACAATATGACCAAGGAAATTTACCTCCCTCATCCAGAAGTCACACTTTGAGAGAATGTCGTCCACAAATACGATAATAAACTTGTTCAGGTATGCGTGGCATACTGTGTTCATCATTGACATAAAGGCCGGTGGTGCATTTGTTAAATGAAAAGGCATAACTAGAAACTCATAATGTCCATATCAAGTTCGCAAAACCGTTTTCTGTATGTCTGACTCCTTTACTAGTAACGGGCGATAATGTGACCGCAAGTCTATCTTTAAAAATACTTCGGCTATATTTAACTGATCAAACAAGCCATCAATCCTTGGTAAGGGGTATCAATTCTTGACCATTACTTGATTGATTTTTCGATAGTCAATACACAGCCGAAGTGATCTATCTTTCTTCTTTACAAAAAGAAAAGGGGCTTCCCAGGGTGAAGTACTTGGTCTGATGAAGCCTACCTGCGACAACTCTTCTAGTTGACTCTTTAACTCCTTGAGTTCGGCTGGAGCCATGCAAGATGGTGCTTTAGAAATTTGTGTTGTTCTACGTGATAGGTCAATGGCAAACTCCACTGCCCGCTTATGAGGTAACACGGAAGTTCTTCTGGGAATACGTCGGGAAATTCTGCTACAACATGAATCATGGACAACTCTTTGGGTTTTGACTCTCTTACTCAACTAAGTTAGCCAAAAGGCTATACAACCCTTACCAAATAACGGGCAGTCGAGTTGTTTGGTTTGTCCATGGATTTCCATCAGTAAGATGCTTCCTCCTGAAGCGTGCATGTTGCCAACCTCACTTGATGGTGGTGGGGCATAAACAGAGCCCTAAACGTTTTTTCAGTAATGTCTATCCAGCTCTCCGTCTGCATTGGATTGATCCCTCAAATAAATAGTTCAGCTCCATTCTTCCAGAACTTTTCCACAGTGTAACGGTTACTATCATCAATAGCTGGCAGTGCCACTTGTCAGACTACCAATGGCACTGGGTTTGGATGCTCACCTTGCTTGCCCGGGTCTGCTAATCCTGCCCACCCATGGGCACTCCCCTGACCACCATTTGGGGTGATTCTGGGACCTGCTGCCGAGTTTGAGGCTCCATGCCCTACTACCACTCCCGGTAACTGCTGAACAATATTTTGAACCACAGAATTTCTATTTTCTAAACCCTGCACTAGTCCCTGTATGGCCGTCAAGATCTGAGCCAATACATTCTCGGTGTTCGCATTGGGCAGAGTAGCTCGGTTTGACTGTCTATGAGTGCCTGCCATCTAAAACGTCGAACCATCATGGTTCATTAGTTTTTTTTTTGTTTCAGTTATGACTTAGGTTTCTTAGCGAATGAATTTTTCAATTAATAAAACAACACAATGGGAAAAGATAATTATTGAACTTTTCAACAAGGTACTCGAGTCCTAAAATGAGCTAGTGGGAATCTTGGCTCCGATACCACATGTAATGACTCGCTATGTTTCACGATATTGTGGGCCTTGCTGGCAAGGTGTTATTCAAAATTTAACAAAACCAACCCTATAATGACCACTCCTAACCGGACCAGGTGTTACTTAAAAGGTTACATGAATAATGTGAAAGCAAATAAGTCTAGCATTTCTAACTCAAAAGAACTTATGTTTCAAATGACATTGTATGAAATAATTATCCCACATTTAAAACACAAGAAAAGTAAAAGAGAAGTCTGCTTATTATCTGTTCACCACCTGAGTTGTTAGAAGAACCACCCTGTCGTCTCTTACTCTATAGTTCTAGCTGCTAACCTGCGGAGGCAATTCCGCGTTAGAGATTAAACACTAAGCCGTATAATTAAATAAAACAAGTCCGTAAACTCCCTATCATTATCTATAATATTGGCTCTTATGACCATTCCAATATGTCCATTTATTAGCTGATGGTTCAGTCCACCATGTCCATTAGTTGGCTGATGAGTTAGTCCACCATGTCCATCTATTGGTTGATGGGTCAGTCCATCATGTCCATTACCAACTGGCAGAGTCCAATCTGCCATGTCTGTTATCGGCTGGTGAGTCCAATCCACCATGTCCGTAATTGGCTGATGGGTCAATCCATCATGTCCAATACCAGTTGGTGAGTCCAATCCACCATGTTCGTAATTGGATGGTTAGTCCAATCCGCCATGTCCAATTTATTGGCTGATGGGTCAGTCCATCATGTCCATTACCGGCTAGTGAATCCAATCCGCCATGTCCGTTATCAGCTAGTGAGTCCAATCCACCATGTCCGTAATTGGTTGGAGAGTCCAGTCCACCATGTCCGTTATCGGCTAGTGAGTCCGATCCACCATGTCCGTAATTGGCTAGCATGTCCAATCTGCCATGTCCAATTTATTGAACTATGGGCTGTCAGGTCCTTTCTGACATGTCCATTATTGGATTATGAAGGGCGTAACCTGTGTCGGACTAGGTCAATTCCTTAACACCAGTTGCACTCAGTGTATGGTGGTCGAATATGAGCTCAGGCTGACCAGGTTGTCAACAAGGGAAAATACAACATTTTAAATAGGTATACGGACCTAGATATTTCAAACTCGTAGCCGCGACTAACGATCCTAATCTGAACGAGAACATAAAATTATACGTAAGTATAATTTTATTCGAGTAGAAATGCATGCAGCTAAATATCTAATATATATATCATTTTTAAAAATAGTAAATATTATATTACCAACAAATCGAGTGAGATAATTAATTATTCATGTGACATAATTATTTAAGTCCTACTTTACCTTTTAAAATTAATTATCTAAATCATGATTAACACTTAACAAATAATCAAGTAATTTTTAATTCATAAATAAGTATTTAATAATAATAATAATATTATTAGTATAATTTCTTTTTAGATAATAAATTTTCGTACAATAATTAATTAGTTTAGTAACATTACCAATAACCTATTAAAATTATTATTTTTAAAGATTTATCACGAGTTCGTTTTATTTTTAACTTGAGTCGGTATCGAGTCAGGTGTAATTTATGAGTTGGTATTATTATTTAACTCGAGCTGTGTTGAGTCAAACATTATTTACAAGTATGCCACCCAAGGTAATTTTCTTCTTCTTCTTCTTCTTCCTCGGCGTCATCCTCTGTTCCCGACAGCAACCGCCCTCCAGCCGCCATCGGCGATCGTCTCCTGTAGTTGTCAATCATCGCTGCACAACTCTGCCATGCCATTGCGGCGTCGCCGCGGCCAACTCCGGCTGCCTTTCAGCCGCGGCAATGCTTGCATTGCTCGCCTCAATTGGGTGGTTGCCTCGACACCCTTTACCCCCTATCAACCTTCCCCAGCCAGATTGGAACATGTTGCCACCCAGGACGTTCGGATTTCTTCACCCACTGCCATCGCCTCTATTTTTGTCGCCGTCCTCTGTTTTCGGCCATTTACCACCCCAGGCCGGCATCCACACACGTGAGATCGACCCTACACTAATCGCGAAGAGAGTAGGATCATCTTCTGATGTCGGAACGACCGTCGCCACCGATTCTTAGCAAAACTTTGCCGGTGCTTGCCTATCTCGCCAAAAAAGGGGACTCGTCGGCCAACAGTCGTGTTTAGTTTCTTTCTTGTTGATTTTAAACTTTAATCCTCATGATTAACAAGTTTACTATCAATTAAAAATATGTATGCAAGAAAATTAAGAAGAGGGAGATAGGAAGGATACCCAAGCAAGGAAGAAACACCGGCAAGGAAGAGGAGAACTAGGAGGCTAAGGTGAAGAAGACGCCCCTACACCGTATGTGAAAAATGACGATCTCTTGAAAATTTATAAAAATGAAAATGATGGCTAGGGTATGTGAAAACACTCCTAGACCCATATTTATTTTAACCGGGTAAACAATATAACACGTTCGGTCCTTCCGAGACCGCGTTCGGTCATTCCCGAACAGCGTTCGCGTCCAAATTTTTTTGTTTTTGTTTTTCATGGTCTTTACATACAATAAATTCATAAATAAATAAATATATATATAGTTAATGCTCATTAATCATTAATAATATTAATATTATAGTTAGCCAATGCAAAATGTGTAATTAAATATAAATAAATAATAACATACACGTGACGAACAAAGAAATAAATAAATAAATATAATTTAGTAAACTTAGTAAGACTTATATTCATAAGTAAATATAATATTAACAATAACAAATAATTAAGTAAACATTCATCATATACGATAAATATATAAATAAAAAATAAACAATAATGAATATATAAATATATATATATATAAATACTCATAACATTAAAATATGCTAAATAATGTCAATATGCATCTAAACTAATCTAGGGAGGCTCTAATTACCGGAATCGGATGAGAAACGGCTGAGAACAGCTGAAAATGAGCTAAACCGAATCGAACCGAGCTTAACTGGAGCGAGTCAAACGGGCTGAACCAATTCGGTTTGGGTTCACTGGAAAATAGGTTGCTTTGACTGGGCGGACATGAACTAGACTCATGGAAATGGCACGAGCTCAGACTTGCAAACATGGGCGCAGACAAGCTGACACAAATGCAAGTAGGTGGACACGAACATGGCAAACAGGCCAAACATGGCAATCGGTACCCTTAGCCAGAAAATGCTGACGGCAGCTGTAAAGACCGTGAAAAAAAAAGAAATTTGGAATCGGACGCGGTTTGTGAAGGACCAAATGCGGTCTGGGAAGGACCGAACATGTTATATTCTTTACCCGGTAAATTATTTAATCATTTTATTATTTACCCAATTAAATGAAATACGGGTCTAGGGGTGTTTTCACATACCCTCGCCATCATTTTAATTTTTATAAATTTGAAAGAGGACGTCATTTCTCACATATGGGTGTAGGGGCAGCTTCCTCACCTTAGCTGCCTAGTTCTCCTCTTCCTTGCCAGTGTTTCTTCCTTGCTTGGGTATACTTCCTATCTCCCCCTTTTTAATTTTCTTGCATGCATATTTTTTCTTATTGGTAGTAAGTTTTTTAATCATGTAACTAAAGTCTGAAATCAACAAGAAAGAAAAGAACTAAACTGAACTGGAAAACTGAAATCCTGTCCATGGCCGACGGGTGCAAATTGTTGGCGAGATGGGCATCTTATAACAAGTTTGCAAGGCTTCCCCTCCACACCCCCGACGACCCCTCTGGTTGCTGGGTCAAAGGGATGGCTCGTCATGTCTCTGGTTTCCGGTGGGCGGCGGAATTGCATCGGTGAATGGGCGGAGTTGCAAGGGTGATGGAAGTTGCAACGTTCTGTTGCAATAGGTGCTGTAATTGATATTCAGAGGGGTAGACACTGGTTGTGCTTCGTCAACAGCATCATGGGTTCCTTGACAGTCCACAACGGACGACCTTCTCACCTGAATTCATGGTGGCGAAGTGCAGAAGTGGGGAGAACGACCATACTCCGTGCAATGTCCAAAGGTGGCCAATGTTTTCTGTTTTGATGCCAGCCTCAGGTCGTGGAACACCTCAATTGGAGCAAGGTGCAAGAAAGGAGGGGTCTTGAGGCTGGAAGAAGAGGAACATGCCTGGTTTGGTGTAGGACGGCGTCTTGGATCACTGCTGTAAAACACGCACATGAGGCTTCCTCGCTTGCTGAATTTATCTTGTTGTTGATGCTTTGTTGGGATGTTTAAATGGTGGTTCAGTCGGATGCCAAGATAAGGAGGAGAAAGATGAACCTTTTTTGGGGAAGAGAAGAATGGCGACGAGAAGAAGAAGAAGAAGGGTGGCAGTTTTGTAAATATGGGTTGACTCGAT
>JAURVB010004335.1:0-83550 GCA_033002965.1 Piper betle
GTTTGATTTTGCAAGATAAAGACCTATGTGAAGACCATACAAAAACCCACAGCCTGAAGAATGTAAATTGTATTATAAATGAGTTGTGAATATGATGTGAATGAGGTGGAACACCTCTACAATACTTCTCCCTGTGAAATGTGTGAAATGTAAATTCTTGCATGTGGTGTTTAACAAATTATGAATTTATACAAGTTTGTGAGATTATTCCCGCATCCTAATTACTTGGGAGACTTTACTAAATTGTTTTCAAGATTTGAAGTATCTTTTGTAGCTTGAATTCCTTTTAGATGCTCTATTTACATGAGCTCAACTTTAGTTCTTTGTGCATGCATTTGTGTGATCATGTATGATTTGGATGCATATTAAAATTTCCTCAAGTACTCTATCTTTTGACATATCGAGTGGTTAAGTTTATCATGTGGGTTAACTTTACATTTTAAATGAGTAAAAGCAATAGTCTAAGATTTAATGCTTTGATTTTGTTTGGCATCGAACCGATTTAGGATGTTATATCTCTGCCAAGACGCAATGCCGTAGCCATGTATGGTCGGGGCGGTTGCCCAGATTTGGCTGGAATACCGCCACCTCGGCCTGATCTCACCATACACCTTGGTTGCAATTAGTGACAGTGATAGTAATTTCCCCCTACTTTTAGGGAAGGATATTGCTCAAAATCATCTTAAAATCTCATATCTGCAATTGAATGCGTTTTATCTATAATATGTCAATCAACAACTTGAAATCAAGATACTCTTAGACATATGAACTATGTCCAAGGTTTTTTCACAGATTGAGGCCCAAAAATGCCAATTTGACATCTCAAAGATAGAACATATTTTAATTACAGGTTGGGACTTTTAAAATAATTTTAAACAAAACTACCTCAACCCTTATTAATTGTAAAATTTAAAATAATAATAATAATAATAATAATTAAAATGATAATAATAACAACAATAACAACAATAACAACTAGGGTTGCTAATTGAACGAGCCAGCTCGTGAGCATTTAGCGTTCGGCTCGGCTTGACTCGACTCGAAACTCGACATTTAAATGCTCGAGCTCGAACTCGACTCGAACTCGAATCTTACGAGCCGAGCTTGAGCAAGGTCGTGTTCGACTCGACTCGACTCGGTTATAACTCGAACTCGACTCGAACTCGACTCGATTAAAATAATATAATAATATAGTTTTATATTATATTATATTATATTATATTATTTATTTATTTATTTATTATATATATATATATACACACAATATAATAACAAAGAAGTGAGATAGTTGAGATGGTAAGTATTCAAGTTGATGACATCAAGGTTGTGGGTTCAATCCACATTGAGTGCATTTTTTTTAAGTGAGGGACTTTTGACTTTTAATCGAGCCGGTTTCGAGCTCACGAACGAGCTGGGTTCGAGCTCGGGAAAATTAAACAGTTTAAGTGTATTCGAACACGAGTCGAGCTCGAACACATAAAAGATATTCGAGTCGAACTCGAGCATATATGTTCAAAACTCGTTCGATCTCGAGTCGAGTTCGAACGAGTTTCGAACTATTCGAGCCGAGTTCGAACACAAGTCGAGCTTGGCTCGCTCGCTCAATTAGCACCCCTAATAACAACAATACCACTGACTGCGGCCGATGGCACATTAGGGTGACACTGCTCCGACTAGATCTAACCCCAGACCGACAAGATATGGTTAGGGCAATACAATCTTGCCAAAGAGTTGACGCCAAAGCTAGATTTAGTTGAGGCTGCTGACTATGATTGTTGACAATTATTGGTGGTGATTTATTATTTATTTTAGAAAATATTTTTTAATTATAAAATTTACAAATTTTAATACAATAAGATACATTTTAAAATCTAAAAAATTATAAATAAATAATAATATAAATATATTTTATAAAAATCAAATTTAAATATATTTTAATAAATATTTTATTTTAAAAATATTTTATATTATTTTTAATTATTTTTATTTAAATAATATTTTTATTTATTGAAAATTATAATTTTTTAACAATTTGAAAAGAAAAATTAAAATTTACAATAGATTATCGTCAACAACAGGCAGCAGTTGTGATTGATATGACATTGCCTCAACGAGAATTGACCAGGGCAGCGCCAACGCAACCACTTCTAGCCTAGTTGGCCACACTCTGACCTGATCTAGTCGGAGTGCATCGTCCTGACCAGTTCTTCGTCGGGGATTTGGCTGAGGAGGCACTGCTGCGGGCAAATCGCTAGGGCATCACTAGTTAGCCGCGGCCGATGATGACATTAATTTTTCTTTTTTACAATTGGCAGGGGCGGGATAGTTTTGTATAAAATTATCTTAGAAGCTCCAATCTGAAATTGATTGTCTCTGATGTGCTACACCGGTGAAATGTGGGCCTTGATATATTAAAAGCTCAAGGAATCTCCAATCTCATGTATTGAGTGGGCTAACAAGTAATAATAAATTAATAGGGAGAGCTTTTAAATAAAAGGAAAATAAGTTGAAGAGAGATTTTAAGGTCGGGTACTCTTCATATATATTTTTTACGAGTTATAATCTAGTCTGCCTTTTTTTAATTATTGGAAAAAAATGGTCTAGATTGTCTCGGCGTATATGTGCACGTGGAAGTTAACTTAGATCAGGACAAGCTATGATTATGGGCTTTTGCACATTACAGTTCTGACCAAGATTTTCTATTTGCTGATTCAGGCCCAATACACCGCTGCAGCTTGCATTATCTGTTGTAGCGGCATTTGAAGGCGGGTATGCAAGAGGCCCATTTTCACCGCTTTTAATTTAGATTATACTCAAAGCCCATGTAGCCAAACTGAGTTCTCTTCCAGCTTCTACCTGCAAACTTCTTTTATCATTGTTGTTTGAAAAGAAAAGGCTGTAACATACATAAAATGTCATTAATCATGTGAAGAAATGGTTTGCAAATATAATAAAAAAAGATTATTGAAGAAATGGTTTGCAAATATGATAAAAACAATTATTGTTTAAATTAATTTTAAAAATACTATTAATGAGAAACCGTATGAAACAAATGCAATGATATTTTTTTAAAAAAAGGTTGAATAAATCAAAAAAATAAAATGAACAGATTTAGACAATACACCACCATTTTTCTCTTTCTTCTCGTGAGTTGTCGGTAAAAAATTGAAAATGTGATCTTTAAAAAAAACATGGACGCATGGATAATTTTTTTGAAAAGATCAAAATTTATAAGAAATTTTTTGATTAATCCTTTAAATCCTTTTTTAAAATATCACAAACCATGAAGTGCAACTTTCCTAAAAGTACTTTTTATGAAAGTGTATACTCTTTTTAAAGAATGTACCATTTTATAAGGAAACGTGTAATTACTTCTTCCATATAGTTGCATTTACTTACAGTTAATTAGACTCACTTTTAGAGTACCCCTCCCCAAATAGTTATATTTGTAAGCACGGAGATAGCAATACCTCTTTAGGATAAATTTGGGGAAGATAAATTCCTTCTCATATTATAGTCGGGGTATTAGATATAAAAAATAAATTTTTTTTAAAAAATATTTTAAAAAAATATTAAATTAATTAGTCATTCTAAATTTGTATCATATCTAAATAATTTTAAATATAAAATATATTTAAATAATATGAACCCAAATTGAGATAGATATCGGCGGCTGTCCAAAGACTCCAATTAGACCCTTCCTGATGAAAAACCCAGCTATCAGGTAGGGGAGGACCCAGGTTGAGGTGCTCGAAGTTTGATCTTGAAGCATGTGAGAGCGCAACCATTTTGATATTTTGATATGTAAGTGTGTTCTAATGCATTATTCTTTACCCCCCACCCCATCCTCCCGCCTCCCCCTTTCTCTGTGTCAATGTCCGCCCCTTGGAGGCCGCAGCCACTAAGAAACTTCACTTGCTCGCTCTTATCCTTCCCTTCCCAATTTTTGCTTTTAATTGCGTATGTTCAGTCAACCGTGACGGCACGCTTTATCAGATCCATTGCACGTTCTCACAACTCACTACTCACTACTCACATGAAAAAGTCCATTATATAGCAATAAGACAACCTTTTTTTCTTGAAGGAATTGAGTTTTGATTAGTATAATAATTATATACCTTTTCATTACACCCTCAGAGAAAATTATTTCAGTTAGGAATTAATAAATTAGCAGGGATAAAGAAATTCACTTCGGCTTTGACCAATACAAAATTATTAGGTTCATAATGTCAAAGATATATCATCGGCAGGAATTAGTGTATGCTTTTGTTCGATATCAATTAGTAATATGTCATTTTGTTGCTAACAGGTCTATTAGTCATGATGCTATCTGGGTAACGACCCGCCACCCAGAATGACGCGAAAACGATATATTACTTCTGACCCGACGTCAATTTGTTTTGGCCGATTATGCCTCTTTTCTGCTTTTGAAGCTGGTAATTCGTAGTGTGGTAGCTGATTAAGCCAGAGAGACACTATAATAATATACTTAATAGTGGAAGGGGCCAAGGGACAACGATGGCCAGAAGACAAGCAGCCACGAAGAAACTGCTATACTAAAACGAGTCAAAGAAGTTAGGCCATCACACTCTTCAACAATTATAATGGCAATGACCCAAAGTCTGTTCCCTGGGCTACTTCTAATATCGATCACTAATGCATTAGCTAAGGGGAATAGAAGAAAGCTCCCTTTTAGCTGAGGGCAAAGCTGGTTGCCGGGATTGAAAATGACTGATGTTTCTTGACCTTTTCGATTGATCAGTAGAGATAATATTCTAAGCAATGCATGCAAAGTGACGTTTATTCCGCCCAATTATTTTCACAAATGAGTGTTTGAAACAACGGTGAAGAAAAAAACTATAGAATAAAGGGAGTATCTTTTTTTGACAATTAGGAAGCGATTCATGACAACCTTTCAGCAGCCATGAAAGTTCTATAAAATAACGGAAAGTAGTCGATGGATCGCGTACGTCAGCTCTTTAATGATTTCTAATATATAATTTGCCCATGTTTATATAAATTATAGCATTACTAGTAATTGATCCCAGCTGCTAAGTAGCCGTAATGAGTAATTAACTAGATTGGGGATGTATATATTATATATGGTGACTATTTTTATTTTGTTTCGTGTTAAATTAGTACAATGAGTAACCGCCATGCATGAGAAATGCATCATCATAAATGGGATTAATTAACAAGAAACGTCTGCCAGCAACTCTTCTGATTATAATATTTGAACGATTGATACTGCCAGCAACTCTTCTGATTATAATATTTGAACGATTGATACAATCAACTGAAGTGCTTCTTTTGCAGGGTAGCGAACGGACGCTTTGAGTCATTTCATGGGCAGAGTGCAAACATTTCTATGCCAGATCATGATGATTACTCTCATAGGCCTATATGTCATTATAATAAAAAATGCCTTATTTAACAATATCCAAAACTGGCGACCCGTTTATCAGAATTTTCACAAAAATTCAGAAAAAAAGATGGCACCAAATTGGTTCCATTTATAATGGAGTTCAAATTAACTACAAAGTGATTCATGGGCTACCTAAAATAAGGAGGACGTGACTACGTGCAAGTCGACTTCCTTTGCCTGGACCAGAGACAGCTGATAAAATTAGGTGCATCGTATAAATCAAGAGTGCATTTAGACTGAACATGTGATATGTGTCTGAAGTCTCGCTTGTCATTCAAACAATTGAGTTTTCAACACAGGATTAATAAACAACCCTTTCTTTCGGTATTCCACTTTATGATTGATTGCCTAGCCTTAAAGATTAAGCTGCTTCTCATTGTGAAAGCGTCCGGCCATCTAATCAATGATTAATTAAACACTGATCAACATTGTCCACTACCCCATTGCATAGCACGGCTTGCATACGATGATGGCCTTTCAACCACTGGCTCAAAGTTGCAAGCTTAATTACGTCTTTTTAACACTATAATCAATTATATACTCTCTTTTTTAGAGGTCTATTTGGTTGTCTACAAATTAAACGAAAAAATTATAAAATTTTAGGATTAAATTTTTTTGTGTGTGTAGCTGTTTTAAAATTAAGTTAAAAAAGTTTTAATTTCAATATTCAAAATAAATTTATGTAAAAAATTTTAAAAATAATATTTTTTATGAAAAAAAATTAAAGAAAATTTTAGGAGACACGTGCGTATCAGAAAGAGTATTTTATTTTCGTACTACATGTAGAAAACATTTTTAAAATTCTTATGTCATTTTATGTCATTATATTTTTATTTTTTATAAGATTTTTTTTATTTACACTATTTTCGTGAGAACTAAATGGACCTTACATTTTGTGTGTTTCTTTGGTTCAAACGTGGATGTATGTATTTCCATATCAATAAAATTTGTCGCAAGCACCGAACCAATCTGGCCGGTTCAAGACCCGAACCAATAATTGGCGGTCCAAGGCCCCATGAGACTAGTTTTGGCATTTGGCACACGGATATTAAGAAAAGGCCAACTTTGCAGGAGGAAATGGTCAACGTCAAAATCCGAAATAACTATCCACTCCTGTTACCCTATTCATTATTTGCGTATATATAAACCCTTTCCTCTTCTTAGCCCTCCCATGCCGACTTCTCCGACGATCTCATACCGACTCTTATTACGAATACACATCGACGCCGATCACCCATGCCGACTTCTCCGACGACATACAACGGCGGCGCCACCGCCATGACCGACCTCCCCGCGGACGTCCTCACCCACATCCTCCGCCTCCTCGACGGCGCCGCCCTGGCCTCCGCCGCCGCCGCCTCCCCCACTTCCACTCCCTCTCCCACCCGCTCTGGCTAACCCTCTCCCACGCCGTCTGGCCCTCCACCGCCCACCCCCACTTCGCCGCCCTCGCCCTCCCCTCCTTCCCCCACTCCTACCGAAGCTTCTTCTCCGACTCCTTCTCCCTCCTTCTCCCCGACCCCTCCCCGCTCCCGCCCTCCGTCCCGCCGCCCGACCGCCTCATCTCCGCCGTCGACCTCCGGCTTGGCGGCGCCGACGGCGGACTGCTGTTCTCCAAGGTGGTGGAGACGGAGACACGGTCGGATTGGTTCCTGTCCACCCCGTTCCGCGTCGACGCCCTTGACCGGACCGAGTCGCCGGCGTCCTTCAAGTCCGCCCCGCCGGTGATGCCCTTCGACGGCGACTTGTCGCTGTCGTGGGTGGTGGTGGATCCGGCCCGCGGACGCGCCGCTGACTTCTCGAGCACCCGGCCGGTGTCCGTGCAGCGCCACTGGCTCTCCGGCGAGATACAGGTCCGGTTCGCCACCGTGCTCGGCGAGTCGGAGGGAGTCCAGGTGGGGATTGTGGTGACCTGCGAGGGGGCGGCGAGGGGGTGACGTGCGGGTGAAGGAGGTGAGCTTGCAGGTGGAGGACGCGGATGGGATGAGCTTGAATGGGAGGGAGAGCTTGGCCGTGCTGCAGGGGGCGATGGAGGGGCGGCGGCGGCGACGGCGTGGGGTGGAGGAGGAGGCGGCGGAGGAACGGCGGAGGTACTCGGAGTTTGTGGAGAGGAAGAGGGAGAGGAAGGAGCAGAAGATGAGGAGAGAAAGGAGGGTGGACATGGCCTGTGCTATCACCGGTGTTTTACTTTTTGCTACTTTTTGCGGTCTTGTTCTGTTCCGGCTGTAGATTGTATATTGTTATAGTACATACATACATACTTTTCATCACACTGTGTATATACAGTGATATTCGTACATCTATACTTTTCACTAGTTGTTGAAACCTTGAAAGTTGAGATAATGTAACCAGTCTGTGCACTAGATTCATTCATTTTGATCTTCGTTTTTGCTGTATTGGAGCGTCAATAGGCTCTTGTTTGATTTGAGAGAATTATCGTGTTGTAGGTATTGCTTACCATCATAATTGCATGGTTGATAGTAAGTTCAGTAACTTGATGCGGCTTCTACTGTGCTCAGATTTTAAGGATGATCGGATTGTTGGTTTTAATGCAATTCGCAAGGGAGTGGGAGCTTGGGAAGTACTGAATTCAAAAGGCGAAGAGTGTTTCGTTTTTTTAAAGAGAGAAGTCACACTCTTGGCCAAGCCCCTTTGAAGAAGGCGACTTGGAAACGAAGTCACAGCCTTTGTGTGTTAGAATTCAAAACACGGTTGCAATATGTCAAGATTCAAGTGGAAGTAGGCGAAAGCATCCGCATTGCTGCGCAGAAGATATGTCTTGTACATACATGGTTCAAAATTAATGTGTTTATCGGCATGCCAACGCTTCGGCTTCTCGTGGTACTCAATCCTACCTTGTGGCTTGTGGATCTACTGTGAACTGTGGTTAGGTCCAAGATTGGAGTTTGTATTAGAACTTGAATTGAGATGAATTCAATTAGAATGAACTAAACAAGAACCACAAATTTATTCTGATCTGTTCCAAAACGAACTATTTTCTAATATCTATTCATTTTCCGTTGTCAGAAATGGATACAACTTGGATGAATCAGTTTGCTTTAAGTCCGAGCCTGCTGTTAAATGCACACAACGCAGATTAGGAATTTGGTTGGGTTAAGGACTTGAGACCCTGGAACACTGGAAGCTCAATTTTTTGTGTTGAACATGTGGTTTTGAGGACACTGATTGCATATCTTCACAAATCAATAAAAATATTTATATACATAATAACACAGTAAAAAGGTTAATGACGTTTGAATATTAAAAATAATTGCTAATATTAACTTAAAATTGCCATTTTCAAACTGGGTTTTATTGCTAAAAGGAAAAATATAAAGTATACAGTCAAAAGATATTATCTGGCCCCAACCATGTCTGAAATTCATGGGCGTCAATCATCTACCGTATAATAGAGGAGCATGGGCCTCCAAATGGCCTCACATGTATAATATCTCACATTGCGTAGATCCTACATGTATAGATACAATCCTTTGTCCCTCATTTTTTAGGCCTAAAAAAATCAATATCATTAATTCTTAATAATAATTACAATAATAATGATAATAATATTATTATTATTAAATAAAAAATTATTGAGTACGGTGTGATTCCTAATGTGCAAATGTACATTTGTCAGATATTTATTACTGTATATTTTTTGTGACCACTTGTGCTGTCTTTTTGTGATTTTTTTTTGTCATTTGGTGACTATTTTTTTTGTGCTTAATGGTACCAAGTTTTGTGGTTAACAGCTACAACCCTTCTAATGAGTATAATTTTCTAACTTCAAATATTGTTATTATCTTCTTCCAACGTAAGCATATGTTATTATCATTTTTTATATTATAATTAAAAATGGTGATAAAATTTCCTAGAAACTTTATACATTAAATTATCTATCTTTCTAACTATACACTAAACCTGAAATTGCACCTCTTTTCAATCACTTTTTAGTGTTTTTTTGTGATTATTTATTAACGTTCTTTGGTAACTTTCTTTTTCCCACTTTTATTGCATAACTTTTTAATTCTAAAATTAGTTATTTTTAAACGTCCATTAAAAGAAATCTCTACTATTATTATTTTTATATTAAAATAAAAAAGTTATGATAACAATCATCGCGGCAACAGCCCTCACCGAGTCCGAGTGACCGAGTCGGCAGCCCTTCCGGGCCGCGGTCACAAAATTGTGGCGCGACCGTCCAAGTCGACGGCCATCGCGGCCGTAACGCCGAAGAGACGTACCCGCCACGCTAACAGCCGATCACCTCCCCACCCGTCGCCACCACCACCACCACCACCACCACCACCGCCACCAATCCCCTTCAAATTCGTATGCTCTCACCCATTTCTTGATCCGAACTGTTTCTTGTTTCTTTCTCTGATCGAAATTATGGTCGATTGATCAATTTTTTTCGGAACTTGGGTTGTTTGGTGCCGTCGTCAATCAGTTAGGGTTCCGTCCAAAATGAGGCCGATCAAGCTCCCGAAGCCGCCCGGCAGCCCCGTCGGCATGCCGGAGATCTTCGAGGGCGGTATCTACACTGTTATCCGCCGGGCCGTCATCGTCGGTAATGGTTTCCCCGGCGCCGAGAGCCAGAGCATTGGTTTGGTTAGGGCGCTCGGGTTCTCCGAGAATCAGACTTCGTTATACGTGAGTTGTTCGTTTCACTGGTTTTTGAACGTTTTGTTGAAATTTATTGATGTTGGATAGGTTTATGTGATTTTTGTTGGAAGAAATATGTGAACGATG
The DNA here is from genome assembly GCA_033002965.1 of Piper betle. Classification (NCBI taxonomy): domain Eukaryota; kingdom Viridiplantae; phylum Streptophyta; class Magnoliopsida; order Piperales; family Piperaceae; genus Piper; species Piper betle. The sequence goes on from JAURVB010004335.1 coordinate 10,178, forward strand.
TCATCGCATTTATTGGAAATGTTATGGAATTTTATTGGTTGATATGATGTTGAGCCCTAAATGTTACGGGTTCCGACTGCAATATGTGGTTTAGGCGTTACAGAAATGTATAGGGTTGTGTCATGATCAATTTTACTTGCAGTCATCATCTCCTTTGTAAGTCACTGAGTGCAACTAGATTCAGACATGAAATTTTATGGTTTATTAGTTTTTGAACGTCAAATGTTGTGAATTCAAATAGTTTTTTGTAAGCTGGTATGCTTTTCGAGCTCATATAGATAAACTGCTGACTTGTTATGGTCTTGTTGTTGTGGAAGTTGAGTATTATGTTTGCGTTGTGTATTTGGGACAAAAAAATCTGATTAACTACTATACTAGGGCAAATTTTAAGGATTTGTGCGTGATTTTATTTTTCTATAGTCTATCTGAGTGTCCCAAGGTTAATGCAGACTCTAATTTGATCTATTATTATCATTGCAGCGAGTTATTAGACCACGTGGAGGTGTTAATGAATGGCTCTGGTGGCTCCCTATGTCTCTACATCAAACACTGTACTACCTCTTTACGAAACTTTTTGGCAACATACACTATTCTTTGACATTGAAAGGGCAGAAACTTGTTCCATTGAGCCATCAAAATGGTGTGGGTGTAGGTTTGACTTCCATTTTAGAAGCTGATGCCAGAAAAATTGCAGCATTGGCTCGTGAAACTTTTGAGAAGTATGTTCTGTAATTTTTTTGTGTGTGTATATATATTTGTGTGTGTGTGGTATTTCCTTATTTTTATCATGTTCTTAGTCTGTACTATGACAATCGAACTTTTACCTTGGGAATGATGGGTCATTGTGCTTTTCAGGGAAGGTCCCCTACTTGTTGTTGCTTCTGGTCGTGATACCATCTCTATAGCAAGCTCAATAAGGCATTTGGCATCTCAGAATGTCTTTGTCATCCAGGTTGGCTAAATGTTAGGATGTATTTGCGCCTTTTACTTTTTACCTTCTCACAATTTGAAATTGTGGTGTTTCCTGTTATAGTTTCATTTATCATGCTAGATATTGTTCTTACCATTTTTCTTGGTGCACGTTTCCCTGAGACGCATTGTATTAGCTAATTTATATTGTCCCTACTTCCTATAAAACGGAGGATGTTAGTTGGTGTTGGCATCTGACACAAGTATTGCATCATGTCAAATGATAACGATTTAGCATTGATGTAGATAATAAAAATTGTAAACTCTGAGAAGTCATGTAGAATAGGAGTGGTTGGGGATTTTAAAGTTTTGAATTGCCTGGCTGACAGAGCTTTTCATTGTTGTGGTTGTAGATCATAATACGCTTGAGCTTCTTTTTTCTGTTATGAGAAGCATGATCGTTAGAATTTGTATTTTTGGAAGTTTGCTCATTTCGTGATTCTTGATGTACAAGGTTTTGTATGGTTGCCGAAAGGAGCCACTAATGCTCTGAATTTATGCTGTAGCATAAGCAGATTTTGGTTTTGTTCATCAGCTGAATCCTTTTTACTGCAAGTCAAGTGTTAAGATGATCTTTATTGCTTAGGATGATTAATGATACATTTCAAGGATGTTTATGTTTGTTTGTATTTGAGATTAGATATGTTCATATATTTACACATACCATTTTGCCTTTCCAGATACAGCATCCTAGAACATCACTAAACAGATTTGATATGGTGATTGCTCCTCAGCATGACTATTATTCTTTGACTCCTTCTGGGCAACAAGAAATCCCTCGGTTTCTTAAACACTGGATTACTCCAAGAGAGCCCACCTGATAGAAATGTGGTATGAAGACTTCAATTTTTCTACACAACCACACTGCTTCTGATTTCATGACTATTCCTTTCTTTTTATTATTTCTTTTGTTAGTGCTACTTAACAGTTGTGGCTTTGATCTAAAAGAAATATTGTACTTTGTAAAAGTAAATTTGGAACTGCTGAGTATCTTTATAAGAGAACAATCAATGTGTGTGTTTGCCTTTTATATGGGGTTAGATGCTTTGGTTTTGATCTGGTGAAATTTGTCTAGGCTGCTTGGTTATCGTGCCTCATATTTTTAATACCCTTCAGCAATGATACTTCACAATATTACCAAGGATTTGATCTCCCATTCACCTTCGACTATCTTGTCAAGTTCTTTGAAGCTCAAGTGTTGTAAAATATCCTTTCTCATATGTAAAGCAATAGTGTATTCTTATCCAGTTGATAATTTGAGATGGCAGGTCCTGACTTCGGGAGCCCTACATCAGGCAGATTCAGCCGCTCTTTGGGCTGCAGCTTCTGCTTGGCATGATGAGCTGAGCCTGCTGCCGAAGCCCTTGGTTGTGGTTAACATTGGAGGCCCTACCCGTGTGTTCTGACTGTTCTTTCCCTATAAAGAAAGCATGAATGCTTATTCTGTATGGAAAATTGATGATTAACTTTCTATTAGTATTATGATTTATTTTCCCCATTATGAATGGCAAGCCTTTTTATGGTTGAATGGTTTCTGTATTCATTTGAGTGGCTATATGTTGGATAGCTATCATGGTGAGAAGTATTTGGTGCACATGTGTCAAATCATTGAGGCATGCTTCCCTGTTTTGAATGTCACTGATTGCTGTGTGCATTGAGTTATTATAAAACTGATTGCTGTGTGCATTGAGTTATTATAAAACTGATTGCTGTGTGCATTGAGTTATTATAAGTGGATATGTTTCATAAAATACAACTAAGTCTTTGAATATGAACTACATGTTTTTGTGGCATTAGAACCGATATAATGGATTGGGTAAATCTTAATTACATTTTTTGGATTGTATTTGTCAAAAAATTACCATTTATTATAAAGTGTTCATGAAAATTTGTGTGCTGGACTTTTTCACATAGTGAGTTGTATTGCGTACTGCTTGCATTTGTAGTCTCACATCATTCTTATTAAATTTTGATCAGATGATCTTGAACCATTTTTTGGTTTTATTTTAAACATATTTCCATAGGTTAATTGTGGTCATATTTCCCTTGTTCATACTTAAAACATCTTTCTGATCAGAATCATCCTGTGGTTTGTTACTAATGCTTTTGTCTTAGACATTAATCTTGCATGTTGTTTAACAGACGCCATTTGTAGTTTGCATAATATGATGACCATAAAGTCATTATGGTGACTTATGAGATATTATATTTTTCTTGTTTTTAGGCCATTGTAAATATGGAGTGGATCTTGCCAAACAGCTGGCCGGATCTCTTCATAATGTGCTTGGGAGCTGTGGAAGTGTGAGGATATCATTTTCCAGGAGAACTCCAATGAAGGTAGTTATTTAGTAGTCAAAGAATTTGAGCAGAGTACACAAAATACTGCGATACAAAGGTAGGGATGCATATTTTTTAAAAAATGCCTGCTGAACTTATGAAAATAATTGGTAGATCTATGCATGGCTATAACAATAATTAACTTAACACGAGTACTTGTCTGTAATAATAGTAAAATCTGTAATAATATTAAAATTACACGAAGAGAATAAGTACAGTTAAGAAACACTCGTACTGAATGCTAATATGCTAGAGCAGCTCTATATTTGTCACAAAATTTTATTCACTATGCTATTTTTGTACGGGATAGGTTTCAAAAGCAATTTTGAAAGAGTTCAGCGCGCATCCTAAAGTTTATATTTGGGGTGGTGAAGGTAAATTGTCTTTGAATGTACTAATGAAGTCGGTGATTGGTCTATTTGGCTGATGACCAGCTGACATTTGGAAATTTGATGTAGATCCTAATCCACATATGGGGCATTTAGCTTGGGCTGATTCTTTCATCATTACGGCGGATTCTGTTAGCATGATTAACGAAGCTTGCAGTACTGGGTAATGTTTTAGAAGACAATAAATTCTATTCTCTGCGTTTAAATATGACAGACGTTTTTATGACTTGGTTTAACTTCAGGAAACCTGTTTATGTCATTGGAGCTGAACGCTCCACTTGGAAGGTTAAAGCTTTTCACAAGACTTTACAAGATCGGGGGATGGTCATGGTTTTTACCGGAAAAGAAAATGTGAGACTTCTATAAATATTTATACAGTTAACCTTGTATTTCTTGAGTTCTTTAAAATGTTTTAGAAATTCCTAGATCCAAATATTTTAGCTTTAGGCCGTGGTCTATCATGAACTAATCTCTTGAAATGCGCACTGGATGACAGATGTCAGATACTTGGAGCTATCCTCCGTTAAATGATGCTGCAGAAGCAGCTGCTCGTGTATGTGAAGCTCTCGCGGAGCGTGGCTGGACTTTACGGCGTTAACCTTTTTTTGACCCTTCTTTACACACGCTGTTCCAGCGTCCTTGTTTTTTTGTTTATTATGTTCACATATTAATTTTGTTTACTTTGTTGTTCCTTTCCTGTGTGAATTATAGTTAAGGCAAATGAGGCTTCTACGTGACGTCTATTTTCTCTTTTTTACCAAAGTGACCTAGAAATTTTGCTATTGTAATAACCACCAGTAGATTAATAATAAGTCTATTTTTTATGATTTTTTTTACATTGTCTTATCTCATCTCGTGTAAACGTTAATTAGTGTATAATGTACCGGACGAGAGAGCCAATTGTTTGTTGTCTAAGAGTATACAGATATTCTGTTCAAGGTAAACCAATTTAAGAGTTCTTTGGTGCATATATTTATTAATTTTGAGTTGTAAGCTATTCTATAAAACTGATCTGTAAGCGGAGTATAGTTAGTGGTACTTTGCAACGTTTTAAATAAGTACTTACAATTTAAAAATTACGGGCTCATGTTAACTGCTAATTTGCCTTTGGTTCACCTAATCTTTAGCAATTAATTAAGATAACAGAAAAAATTCCTCTGAACTACTGTTTTATTCTGAATATTTGTTGTTGATCTGCTAATTGTTTTAACTAGCTTTGTCAACCACCTTCGAAGGTTGCGTATATACTTTTCGTTCATGGCTTTTATCTCATATATATTAATATGTCATTAAGAGAAATTTAAGTGGAGCTAGTTATTAACAACTCCCTTCTCTGCTTTACTCCTGCGACACAACCACCCCACCACTTCCCAGCTCAAGTGCACAACTTACAATATTATGCTTTGTAGTTTCTACTTAATGCAACCCCGTTCTAAATCAATCTTCCCACCTCCCTTCACTGATCACTCATCGCACCCAAATTCCATATCTTCTCCTCCTTTTTGACGTTGTTAAGTTTGAAGAAAACATGGCGAGTAGTGTTGACAAGGCGTCCACCAGTGTCACAATCAACGAGCCAAAACCAGCGAGCAATGGCAAGCCGGCCGCGCCTGCCCCTACTCGAGGCATTGCCGCAAGGATAGTGACGGGAGGGTGGAAGAAGGGGCTCTCCATCTTCGACTTTTTCATTCGGCTCCTTGCCATTGCTGCTTCTCTGGCGGCGACGGTGTCAATGGCGACCACCGACGAAACTCTCCCCTTCTTCACTCAGCTGTTCCAGTTTCAAGCCAGCTTTGACGATTTTTCCGCCTTCACGTAAGACCCAAATATATGTCCCCTCGTTTTAATCATTTATATTTTTAATTAACTTTGAGCAATTGCTTAGTATATATCAATTTGAGCCGATACTAATTTTTATCTTTTAAGTATATATCTTACATATTATCCTCTCGTGTCGGCTATTCTATTAGGAATTTGGAATCGAATTAGAACATAATTTCAGATAGATGAACTTTAATCTTTGCAGGTTCTTCGTGGTTGGGAATACAATAACATGTGGGTATCTTCTCCTCTCGCTTCCCTTTTCCATATTTGGAATGATCCGTCCGCATGTTGTAGGACCCAAGCTATTCCTTTTCATACTTGATCTCGTAAGTACTGAAAATCTAAACTTTTTTGCGCACCAAAAATAGATGCATGCAGATACGCGCAGATAGCAAAATATGATGATTTGGGTAAGTACTGTTGGAATGTTAATGCAGGTGGCTGTGGCTTTGACGTCGGCAGCAGCTTCATCGGCGGCAGCCATCATCTACCTCGCCCACAAAGGGAACGAGGACGCCAACTGGGTGGGTATATGTAACCGATTCAACGATTTCTGTCAGCGAGTGGATGGCGCGACTATTTCCTCCTTCATCACGACACTCTTGTTGATGCTTCTCGTCGTCATGGCCGGCATGGCACTCCGCAAGCACTGAGCTTCTGATCAGCTTCCTCTAGGGGGAGCTCCATTCATGCATATGCATTGTGATGCCTTCGTTTCCCTTTTGTCTTCTTTGATCCGTTTTCTATTGGGATGCATGTGTTTGTGGTTTGGTTGATGAATGGAATTCTCGGAAAATATGTTTGATGTGAATTGGATGCTCAATTATTTTATTTTTTTTATTGTTTTTTAATTTTGATTTATTATTATTATTATTATTATTATTTATTTACAAAGAAAGTAAAATGGATGGTCCTAGTTGGTCTAGCCATCAACCGTCAAACTTCCATGGGAGGTACGGTGAATCTAAGATCATTTTTATAGTACCTTCCAAAAAAAGCTTTCCAAAACAATTCATTATCGGTATCTGATACAAACTAGCAAGTCTTTTGGCTAATTGCCCTTAATAATTTGTCCCGAATCCGAGCATAAAGAATGAAGTTTGATCTCTATAATTCGATTAGATTCACTTAATAGCCAACCCAATTGAATTGAGGGTATGCTTGGATAGTAAGAAAAAGAGAGAAAAAAAAATTCTTAAAAAGAAATTAAAATAAAATAAAAAGAAAACTTGTTTTTAATAGATTTCCGTTGTGTTTGTATGTTTGGACACACACTCACAGTATAGCAAGAAAGGAAAATTTATTAACATTTAGGTTTGGGAGGGACTTAAACCAAGGCTAAGTTATTTTCCTCCCTTTTTTTGTGGAGAAAAAGGGTTTTGTGAAGGGCTTTTTACATAACACAGCAATCACAACTACCAACAGATTGCAATATGAATTTTGTCTGATCCACTCTAAAAACCATTGATGAGTAGCAATAATCAGCTAAAGTCATATGGACCAAATAACATAAAAAGGTCATCCGTGGTCTCTAAACTCCAGCCATCATCCACAAGATTAATGTGATTATAATTGTCACCAGTACTGTGATTGGCATGAAGAATATGGCCACCGGACGAAGAGGTGGTCTCATGCGAGCTGTTCTGGAAGCTCAATATTGTGGGCATCAATCTCTGCTCATAATTTGTTGCATGGTTTGCCGGCTGCGGCGACGGTAGCGGCCGCCGATCAAAGGACCGCACATAACCTGATGTCACGTACACTCGACATGCACTGAATTCTGGCCTCACCGGCTGCACCAAATGCAGTACATGATACGCTCACACATTCCTTCTTAGAAGACTCGTCATAAAGCCAAACTTAATAGAAACCTTTAATCTACAACACATCTTCAAGAAATAGCGCTTTAAGGACGTAAAATTTGTGGGCACACAAAATTATGTTCGACATATGCCACCAATTTTATCATAATTTTTTTCTGGGTTAGTGATATCTTTTTCATTTTTAGCGATGCTCTATATTGTTCGATTTTATATTTTATAATGTTATATGCATACATTTGAGACATAATTCTAAATTTTTAATATTAAATACATTGTGCAATCAATCCTCTTACATTAAAGTGTTGAGTTTTTTCGGTCTCATCGTGTTCGGCTTTTTTTGTTATAGTTGATTATTATGACCCGTAATAGTTTTATGAGTTCATTAATACTATTTAAAATTATTATTATTATTATTATTAAGAAAATGTTAGAGTATAATTCTACCTAGATTAGTAATTTTAAAAATATTGATAGATTTTAATATATTTATAATTATACTGCTCTAATTAAAATTTGTTGCTTAGTAATACATACTTATAGTTTTTATATTTGTTTATATATTATTATTTATTATAAATAAAAAACTAAGAGTAGAATTATATTTATATTAAATATCTTTCAAAAAATAAATTCCATTTAATTATTAAAATTTTTTACTTGTTAAAATTAAAATTACTTTTAATATTTGAATACAACTATATTTTTTGCTAAAATTAAATAAATATTCTTTTTTATTTAAAAAGAATACATTAATTTTTTAAAACTAATTTTGTATAAAAGTTTCAAATATACCTCGCAAGTCTTTACCTAGTTTATTTTAGTATTGTCATCTGTCAATTTTGTTATTTGTTCGTGTATATATAATGGAATTCTCAAATATAATTTTGAAAAAATATATTTATATAAACATAATTATTATTTAAACAAGTAATTATAATTTATGGTGAAAGATCAATATTATTATATAAAACTCAATTATAACGTTATCTTTGAGCAACATCAATATATTAATATCAAACAATTAGTGCTATTAAAATTACATTTTCGAGTAACTACACATGCTCTATTTTATTGAGTATTGGAAGATAAAAATATTTAAAGACAATAAAAGAGATCATAAATATATGTAAATATTGTTAGGGAGTTATTTAAATTAGAACAGATGATAGATAATTATAAAAATAAACTGAACTTTAGCAATGCAGATGATGTATAATGACGAAAAAATACAGGTGGAGAGGTTATAAAAAAAATGACAAGGTATGCATCGATTAAAATAAACAAAAAGTAGAAGTGATTTTTAAAGATTTGATATAAATTCATGTTTAGATATAATTTAAAAATCAATATATTACATTTTAAAAGTTTTTTTAACTATCTTATACACTATTATTCTTTAGTTTTTTATTTTAATTGGGATGGAAGTTAATTTTAATGTAAAAAAATTAATTTATTTATAAAAATATTATGTTCTTTGAAATAATCATCATAATGTAGATTTTTAAAGTAGTAATTATTTTCAATGAAAAAACCTTAAAAAATTCTTAGAAGATGGATTAAATACATATATATATATATATATATATACATATAATTAAATGAGTATTCCTCAAGAAATTATAAAACTTCATTATTGACTTTATTTGAATTACATAGTCAAACTATTTTGAATTTATAACTTATTAAACATCATTATTGATTATTTAAATTACAAAATCAAACTATTTTAAACTAAAAGTAATTTGATGTTTTATTAGAGAAAGATGTATAATTTATTCGACAATAATATTTATTTTTTAATTATATTAAAATGTATATAGTTGCCCCTCAAAATTAGCTTGAGAGTAACTTTTGAGTCAAACATATAAATTCTACATAGTAGGTCATAAAATAGTGATCTTTTCTTAAAATGAAATTAATAATCCTACACGATATGATATAGTGCTCACGAAAGCTGCATTTGATTTTATTGATTTTTTAGAAATATTACAAATCATCAGATCCCTTAAAAATATCAAACTATTTTACTAAAAGGATACTAAAAGTCACACTTTCATAAAAAGTTTAGCTGATTAAAATACAACAAAAATAAAATAAATTAATTAATTATAATATATCTTCTTGTTTAATTAGTTAAGCAAATATTATCTATTTTATTATGTGATGAGAGTCTATGTATATAAAATTATAGTTTATATATATATATATATATATATATATATATATAATTGTTCCTATGCATTGCCTTGTTTGACAGTGCATTGATTCCAGGCCACTGGATCTAAATCCAACGGCCTAGAGCAAATACCCAACCCCCCGCTCTAGCGCTCCAGCCTGGTGCCCTCCTGAGTCATGCCTGCCCGCAGCACCCTCGCCACAAGGACCACGCCGCCTCCCGCCCCCCCACAGGCCGCCCCCTACCCACCCACACGCCCCTTGCCCTGTCGCCGCCTCCGAACCCCCACGCCTGCCCCCCCACCGCCAGGCCTGCTGCCAACTCCTCCGCAGCGCCGCCACCCTCGCCACTGCCTCCCCGCCTGGCACGCCGCCCCTCACGCGCCTCCCCCCTGCCTTGCCGCCACCCCGCCCACTGCCCCACCAACACGCTGCCCCTGCCCCTCCTTGCCGCCACCCCTAGTCGGCGACCCCTAGCCTACCCCCAATTGCGCTCACGTCGTCAATCGGGCCACTAGCAACCGTCGCCACCGTGATCAAGTGGTTACCTCGACAACCTCGACCACCCAGCGACCTTTCCTGATCGGAGGTCGTCGCCGCCCAAGCCTGCCGGATTGACAACAGCCAACGTAGAACCATGATGGACCATGAAATGATGGACAGTGGCTATATCGCTTCTTAATTAATGCGGATAAACATTAGCTGACGTTAAGCAGTCTCTTTTACGCAGGGATATTGATGTTGATTGGTGGTGTTAATCGATCAAGTTGAGAAACAAACTTCAAGCAAATTATTTTATTGAACTTCTTTATCGAATCGAAAACTTAACCAATCGAGCTTTTAACTGCTCGTACTCAATAATTATGAATGAATAATGAACGAAAGATGAGAAATTTTTGGCCACTTGATAAATGACCTGCAAAGGTGGTTATTTTTCATGGATCTGCATAGATTTTATCAGACCAGAAACACGCACTCTAAGGAAACGTACATGACAAAGATAACACAAGATAACACGTAGGATACGATGACTAGTGCAGTTGCATCTTCCCCGTCCCAGTCCCATAGAATCTCGTGCCATCAGAGCGTGGTTGCGTAAAATGGAGTAGAATTTGAGCAGGTTTGTGATGGTGGCAGGGGACTCGTGGTGGCGTGGGGCAGCGACAAGGGTTGGCGAGCGATTCAAAAGGGTGGATGACGGTGTTGGGAGGTTGGGAGCGCAAGGTGGTCAACAATGTGGAGGGTAGCCACATAGTGGGCTTGACAGTTTGGGCTAGTCAGCGGTTACTAACAAGTGGGAAAGAAAATTGAAGGGAAAGAAATATTCGGTAATATTTTTATATTTAAAAGTAGATTTGACTTTAATTTTAGTAAAATAATAATAATTAATTTTAAATAATTTAAAAAAAAATACTGTAACATTAAAATGATATATTATATAACTAATAATCTACTAATTTTAACCGATTCAAGTAAACAAATTCTTCTCTAATTTTGTATAAATCAGTCTAATTCAATAACTCTCTTCGTATCTGATTCAACATCTAATTCTAATTTTTTCAATTATATTTGAATTAGTGTACCGGAAACTAGACGCTAGAGGTGACAAATATCCTATTTCCGCTCACACACATGGCCCCAGCCCAATAATAAGATCGCCATGCTCTGGGTACGGGCCTATATAGATTTGAGTCCCGACACGAATTTGTAAATAATAATAATAATAATAATAATAATAATAATAATAATAATAATAAATGGCACTAACTAGGTTAAGAAAATGACTCGATTATACAGTTTGGCAGGTTAAGAACTTCAAAAATATTGGATCAAAGTGGGTCATACAATAGTCCATTCTCTTGCAAAATCTCTATTTAATGGAGTGGCCTTTACTGGCCATGCGTTAGACCGGCAACTCTAGCTCTCAAAACATTTTCCAATCTTTATGAATTAGCACATAGAGAACATTTTTTCGCACTCCCTCCACTTTTTGGCATTCTGATTGGTCTTGTCTAGTGAAGCTCTGAGGGGAAACGAAGATCACAAGTAACTGATCTATGTCACGATTCGGCCCGCCATTAGCGAGGATAACTAATGGTAGCTATTTTGGTTGCGAGTTGCAACAAGGAGCACTTCTTTGACAAAGGTAGCAACAGTTTAATAAAATGGAACCAATTGTGAAGATCTATCCTAAAGGTTGGTCCGTACCCGTGGGCATCCTAAGATTCAGGCTAAGATTCATGATCTAAGAAACGAACTTGCGAGCATTGCAAATTACAATACGCAGGCCTTTTGAATGGGAATGCCGGCCACCAAATGTCAATCCATCTAATATTGTTAACCGCAATCAATCAATTTCAGCATTTAGAAGTCACTACTAGCTTTTTAGCACGACGATTTTACATGAGCAATGTCCAGAGCTTTGCAAAATGAAATCAACAAAAACATAAAACATCAATTACGGCGATGGAAAGCCAGAAGCAAAACTTTTAGTTGAGTTTTTGTGATGATGGATTTGAGAAAGCGAGGGAGACGCAATTACGTATCAACCACTTCCATAGTTTTGTGGTTCCAACCAACCGACAAATCCACCGATCAATCCAGAAACCCGGTTCTTGTCAACACCGCATTCCGCACCCGCCGAAGATCTCTCCCCTTGAGCGTCCTCCCTTGCCCTTCCAACATCGAGAAGGTTGTGAACGGCGACGCCACCGAGCTCCTCCTCGCCACTATCTCGTGCGGCGGCAGCATTTGATCCCCTTCCTCGTCGTCGCTCCCATCCACCAACCCTCCTCCGCCGCCGCCCATCTCCGATTTCCCCAACTTCGCCGCAGTAATCGGGACGCGGCGCGGCGCCGACTGGTAAAACCTCTCTGCGGGGAGGGACTGCGAGAACCCCACCTCCCGCGGCGGCCGCGGAATCGCCGGGATCGCCGTCCACGAAGGCGACCCGGCGGCGGCCACCCCGCGATGCAGGGGCCGGGCCCCCTCCTCTTCGTCGTCCTCGCACAAGGCGACCAGGATCCCCTGCTTCACAGGCGCCCGACGCACCCCGCCGCCGCTAGCAGTCCGCGAGAGGCGGGGAGGATCCAACTGCTCGCCTCCGCTTCCGCCGCCGGAATCGCCGCTCCAGAAGACGTCGCGTTCGTCGAAGTCGGCGGCGTCGGCGGGGTCGCCGCCGAGCAGGGGGCGGTACGGCGTGAGACCGAGGAGGCGGTCGGAGAGCGAGTGGCGGTGGGCGTCCATGGCGGCTGTCATGGCCGAAGGGGCGTCGAGTCAAGTGTATCTGGACTTGGCAACCGGGGGGGCGATAGACAGGGAACAGAGAGACGTCTGGTTTTGGTGGACAGGGCGGGGGTGGCGGCCAGGTGGGGAAGGAAGGTTTTAATAATAATAGCATTGACGTGGTTCCCACGGCCGCTCGTCCCGAAGCATTAAAAAATCGGGGTGGGGGCGTTTGTGGAGGTTGACGATGTCGGCGGTGGCGGCGAGCGTTTTAGCTTTATCCGCGCATGCACTTTTCTTTTTTCGGTAAAACAACATATGATAAAAGTTTACCTTGGCCTGGGTAGATGACCTAAATATATTCGGACCACCACCGATTAAAAAGATAATTGAAAATGATTATAATTTTTAAAAAATTAAACAGCCTAGCCATGACAATCAGTGGCACCTGTCCACTACGGCCAGCCTTTTCACTTGTAAATAAGATTTTATTTTAATAAATATTAAATATAAAATTAAATTAAAGATCTTATAATCCACTCACTTTAATAAATTTTATCATCGATATTTAAAATTCTTACATTTGATCCATTGCTAACAGCCTTAACGAATATTTTTAGTACAACCTATTATCTAATACGAAACTAGGTTGTTCTGATATTATTTGTAACGATCCAGCTCAAAATATGACGTAATAAATTAAATTATTTATTTAAAAATAGTTAACTCATCCTAAACACGGCTTATAACTTTTATTATATTGTGTTCTTCAAATAACAACTCTTCTCAAAAGGTGCTGAGTTGGAATCCTATTTTAAGGATTCTTGTAATTCTCGAGGATCCAATTATAGGAGAACCCAGGAAAGAGATTTTTCCCCCTTTCTCTCCTTCTACCTGACTCTTTGGTTTGGTCACAAGAATGTTGGCCACCATGAGACTTTTTTTAATTTTTTTGATGTGTGATTTAATTTGGAATGTCTTTCTAATCAAACAACCCAGACTTCTAGTAGACTATCTAATCCTATAAAATATTAATAATAATTTGATTTATAATAAGCAACAACATGAAAATGATCAATTTTGTGTATAAATTATAATTAATATAAAAAATCAATTACATACAACAAATACATTTTTTTAAAACTAGAGATACTAAATACATTAGGAAATGTATTTGCTTTCAACCAATTTAAGGAACTCATACTGCACACTATTAAAACAAAGTAGAAAAATAAAAACGTGGTTGAAAAATACTAGAGCGCCGAATGTATCAGCCTCACCGCTTATGATCAACGTGCCTACGAGGTAGTTGGTACCTTAACATCATCTTTCATTAGAAGCTGTACTTAAGGGTGCTTCGATCAAACTTGTTCTATTTAGTTTGAGTTAAATTTTAATTACTTAAAATATTTAAAAAAAACAATGAGTAAAAGTATATCATAATAATAATTTTTCAAAAATAATATATTGAAATTGTACCCAAAAAATTATTTGACATACAATTGAGGTGTGGGTGATCTATTTAATCTTTTAAAAATAGTTTATCTTAAATCATTTTAAAATAATATATAGATAATCAGAGTTTAATCTCTCTTATGTTTCACTAGAAATCAACTTGGTTCCAAATCTATTGAACTAGACTCAAACTAACACTCAAATTAATCAAATATAAATATAACTGAATTTGATTCAATTTGCTTAATTGATACCCTGATTGTATTTATGCATGGCTTCCTTCAAGCTCTGTAAGTATTACCCGCCACTCTTGGGATTTTTCATTCTTTGAAAGAAGGATTTTTGATTGATTTGTCTGCTCCAAAATCGGAGTTGCACTGTATTTTATTTTTCCTTCAAGCCATGAACGAGTTTGATCTGTAGCAAGCAAGCAACCGAGCGGTATCAGTGGATTGTTTCCTGAGCATTTCCTTTCACTAGTTCGAACCTTTTTGTTAAACTTGTTACTTGTGGTTTTGTCCACTCCACTGCAACTATTCAGAGTAAAAGGAAAGGTAAAGGCTAGAAAAAGCTTGCATGTTCAAGCTCCTATTTTCTAATATAAATTTTATAGTTTTTTTGCCTCTCAGGGCACCTCAGAACAATGACATAGCGAATGAGACCAGGTTGGGCAAGAGCTTGTCTTCAGCCCTCAGTTCTTGAAATTTTGTGCCCACACTATCTATCCGCGGCTCTGAGCACGCTCTTGTTCGTGTGCACATCTGCTTTGTTCATCAAAAGAGTATGTTTTCCCCTTCGAAAAAAGAGAGAGCATGCTTTTCGTCTTATGAAGGGGTTATCTTTCATGCATTTACTATTACTGAAAATTATCCGCTTACACTAGCTCGGAAGAATCAAATTATTAACCTTTGAAAGTGGATGATTTTAGTAATTTTGAGCTAGTAGAAATCATTTACTTCTTATAAATGAAACCAGCACTTGGAGATAAAAAACCCCGAGTAATTGTTCATAAAAAAATATACATATCAGTCATTTAGCGCACTGAATGCATGAGATGACGAAAAGGCAATACGAAAATCTCTGATTCAATTCTCAGCCCCCAACCTCTTTTACCTTTCCAAATATTGAAACAAAGGCGTGGAAGCTAACATTCACTCTTTTCTTGGTTGATTTGGAAAAGTTGTATTTTCTTTTAGTTTTCCTCTGTCATGAATCTTTCTGAATTTTAATCCAAAAATTAGTTCACCAACATCATCAATGAGTGATGTTGATAAACTTTACCCTACATACGACTTATAAATAGCATTCAGTCTTAATATGTAGGGGTGCTAATCGAATGAGTGAGTCGAACTCAATTTGTATGTTAATTTGGCTTGAATAGTTCAAAACTCGTTCAAACTCGACTCGAAATTAAACGAGTTTTAAACCCACAACCTGAATACTTACCATCTCAACTATCTTATTTTTTTGTTATTGTATTATATAAATAAATAAATAAATAAAATATAATATAAAAATTATATTATTATATTATTTTATCAAGTGAAGTTCGAGTCGAACTATGGGTTCGAGTTCGAGTTATAACCGAGTTGAATCGAACGCAACCTTGTTTAAGTTCGGCTCATAAAATTCGAGTTCAAGCTTGGATATTTAAATATTAAATTTAAAATCGAATTAAACTGAATTAAATGCTTCTCAATTAATAACTTTATAAATACAAGATAAATCCAACATAATTACCCCTCCAACACCTTTTATTAATCATTATTCGGGGATTTGTTGATCTTTGTAAGACAAAGATTCCTCCTTTCTTCCCTTTTAATTCTTCTTTTTTCTTTCACCTTCCATGGAATTAGCAGCTGTGACCGCCCAAGCGGAGTAGACATGGCCTCCCTCCCCCTTCTAAGCCTCCCTTTCAACCCCACTTGTCTCCTCCCTGCCCTCTTCTTCTTTCCCGCTCTCGTCGTGCATGCGCCGCCGCTTCCCCTCCCGACGCCTCCTCCTCCTCTCCCGATGCTGGAGATGGTGGTGGCTCCAGGTTCATGGTTTTTTTTCGCTTGTTTGTCATAAATTTGGTTCCTTTTTTATCTTAATGGAAATCGAATTAGTGTATCTGACTCTGCGTGTGTTCATGGAATGGTTTGAAAATGGAGCGGCTTTTGCATCATTGAGGGTCAGGAGACGGTTCGTGATTTCGTGCAGATGCAGCTGCAGGAGATTCACGATAACATACGCAGCCGGCGCAATAGAATTTTTCTCCTCATGGAAGAGGCGAGGTTAACTGTTTGTAGAAATGTTTTAGATGATGTCTAAGGTTTTCTTCCGTTTTTGGATCCTAATGAAGTTGGTGTTGTTAAAGCTTGAAAAAGTGTTCATCATTGAATTCATGCAGGTCAGGAGGCTTCGGGTTCGGCAACATGTAAAGTGCCGTGAGTTGGTTCGGGAAAGTGGAGAGGAGGGAAATGAGATGCCAAACATGCCATCGACCATTCCCTTTCTCCCAACCATGGTATTTTTTTCCCTTCTTCGAATCCATGCTTAAAATGATCTGCATGCTTATGTTTTTCAAATCTTTTATGTAGAACAGACCACGAAAACGTTGAAACAGCTTTATTTCCCAACCTTTGCTCTGATCTCGGGGATTATCGTCTTTGGGGGCCTTCTTACTCCCACTGTAAGTCGATATCTTATTCTCATTTGTTATTCTCTTTTCTTCCATATCTTATCTGCGGATTATTTTTAGTTCTTTGTTCAAGCATTCTATGGTACGATGTGACCTTTGAAGCGTTAATGAACATGCCTTATATCCATGTTCATTGCTACTATTTATTTATTATTCTTCCAAGTGGGTATTTGCTCTGCTAGTGCCATCCATTTGTTTTCCTTATGACATGTTATGGTACCTACTACAGCTGGAACTCAAGCTTGGTTTGGGTGGTACATCGTACGAAGACTTCATTCGTACAATGCATTTGCCTCTTCAACTTAGGTATGTACAATGGGTTCGAAGAACATTTGTGTGCCTTTTTCTTCATAGTTTTCTTAAAATGCATATTGTGGACATTATCCTGCTTCATCTTGATCTTTTCAGCCAGGTGGATCCAATTGTAGTATCCTTCTCGGGTGTAGCAGTGGGTGTGATTTCAGCATTGATGTTGATTGAAGCGAACAATGCGGAACAACAAGGAAAGAAAAGATGTGCATACTGCCATGGGGCTGGTATGACCTAATTCAACAACATATGTTGTGTGGAAATTGCCCTTGTTTATGAGTAATGCTTCTCCATAATCTTGCCCTTTTTCATAGGACAAGGAGATTGTTAACACGTGATGGTTTGTTCATGATTCGGTCTCTTTCTTATCATACCTGGCTTAATATGGATCTGCTGATGTATTCACCTCTCTTTAGGTTATCTGTCCTGTGCTCGATGTTCTGCGGCTTGCTTCTGTTTGAACATTGAACCCATTTTCAATTCTGAAAATACCATACGTCCATTTAGTGCACTTAGGACTCAAAGATGTCAAAATTGCTCTGTCGCTGATCACAACCATAATGGACTCAAAGGTGAGCGAGCAATTTTTTGCCAGCATAATGGTTTGTGAACTAGGTTGTAATGGATGCAAAGCTGATCACAACCATGGGGAATAAATTATGGCGTGGAAATATCTAATATTATAATTTACTCACATGTGGGATCCTAGCTAGGCATTTGGAAGCTTCTAATTAATGGAGTGAGTTGATTGAAGAAATATCAATTACCTGATTCTTATACATCCAAATGTATATAATCTGTTGTCATGTTAAGCATCTGTTGAGTTGGCTAATAGAACATTGCAGACATGGCGCTTCTGTTTTTTTAAGGTACATGGTGCATTTTTGAAGTGTGAGTTTTCAGCTATGCGTTAATATTTTGGAGGTAATGTGCCCGACATGTGCACAGGGATGGCCATGGCAAGTGGACATGACCTGATGATCAAGGGAAGAGGCTTGTGAGTCCTTGCATGCTTAAGGAAGTTATCGATCCCTGTAACATATGAAACGCAGCAATTGTAAGGGCTTGACTATGAATTCAATTAGTTGGTCATGTTGTTTTCCGAGGGTGAATGTAATGTGTCATCTACTTCCACAGCTGTCAACGTATTTTCCTTTTCTTTTTTTTCCCATTTCTTTCCCCCCTGAATCTTCTTCACCAATTCAATTTCACAATGCTCTCAACCAAAAAATATATATATATCAATTTGACTATGATCTCTGGCTCTCTCATTTGTTGCATCTCTTTTTGAGTTTGACAATAAGAATTCCCAACAACATCATCTCCTCGGTCCCAGTCCACCACTCCATGGTTATTGCGGTCCTTGGTTAGAGCCATGCCCAGACATCTCATCAAACGCTTTCCCGTCTTCTTCTCCGCCGCTGCCGCCGCCCCTCCTCCATTAGTGGGATCCACCAGGTCCTTGCAAGCCCTCGCCTACGCGGATATCCGATCCTCTCCCGACGTCCCCACCACCTCCACCGCCTTCGTCCTTCACGGCCTCCTGAGCACCGGCCGTAATTGGCGCTCCTTCGCCCGCGACCTCGCTTCTCACCTCCGCACCATGTCTTCTTCCCACTCCTGAAGACTCCTCATCCGTCACTGTTGTATAATATCTTCTCTCTCTCTCTCTTAAAAGTTGTGCTTTACCTTCATCCAAATAAATGATAAATTAGTTGATCAGCAATTACTGTTGATGTTTCCTTGTGTTTTGTTCATCAGCAATCACTCACTATTGTTCTAGATCATCATTCATTGGGGTATATACCATTCTTTGTATAATCATTGCTGCGTTTGCTCGGTACCTGGTAAATTTAGTGCGGCCGACTTCTTATTGATATGTCTACACAAGTGTTTCGGCGCTTGTTAGCTCGTCATCATTGATATGACTCTACATTATTGTTATGGCACTTACTATGTCATCATCATGGAACCACGCCACAAGGTTGGAGAATGACGCTGTCCTATCCTTATTTCTCCCACCCCCAAATGCTATGTAAATTTTATTCCGCAAAACATGTAGTGTGTCTATTTCATAGATTTTTTTTAGGATGTTATTGCTAAATTGTAGGGATTTGAGTATCTATATTTCTTTTGAGATGATGATGATGGTGATTGGTTGCAGCTTAGTTTTATGGTGCAGCCTTCGGATGTGATCGAACTTTGTAATCGTGCAGATTGGAGAATGGTTTTGGTTGATTTGAGAAACCATGGGAAATCTACTGAAATAAGAGGATTGGAACCACCCCACCGTATAGAGAACTCAGCTAAAGATTTAGCTGATCTTGTGAAAGTTCAAGGTTGGGCATGGCCTGATGTTGTTATCGGGCATTCCATGGGGGGGTGGGCGTGGTGGGGTGGGGAGTTGCCTTGGATTTTGCAAAGAGTCGTGCTGGTGGATGCTATGGTGAATCAGCAACTTTTCCGAAACAGGTACAGATGCTTCACTTTTTGTGTTGCAATAGTCCTGTGCTTTTTGGTTTTTGATATGATCATTACATGAAAAATTGATATAGTGCATTTTCATTGGGTGTACGTTTTCTTTGTGTACCTGAAATCTGGGCAGCCTTCTGCCTTTCTATAAGGAAACTTGACCTTGGCAGCCTTCACCCGCAATGTTTATTAAATTCCAAACTTTGATATCGTTTGACTATGATGCAGAACGGTGTGGGTTCTTGACTCTGTGCCAGGTGAATTGAACCCTGAAGAAGGGGATGGTGAGGTGGAAAAAGTGCTGCAAACTCTTCAAAACCTTCCTCCCCACTTTACGTCAAGAAGGTCTTTTCTGCAAAGCTATGGGCAAAAATATATTAGTTTTAGTAATATGTGTTGGGTGCCATGAGCAGACTTTTAGTATAGTTTATAACTGGTATTTAATCAACACTGATACCACCTTATTTGAGTTACACTAGGGTCGCTGATAGGATTTTATATAGTTGTTTGATTTTTTTATGACTAAATCAATAACAGAAAACCATGATGGGTGGTTAATCACATGCTTCAGCTTGGCTTTTCCAAGTCTCTATCCGAGTGGATTGCTACCAATTTGAATAAATCAGGAGACAAATGGACTTGGTCCTTCAATCTGCAAGGTGCCATAGAAATGTTCATGTCTTACAGGGAACAAACACGGTGACCTAGAAGATTCAAACCCGTGAAGGATATCATATTTGTTGATCTGTCAACCATTACGTTTGTAATTAAACAATTTTGGCATATTTCAGTAACTGTTTACACTTAGCTTAAATCAACTGGACAGAGAATTAAGTAATTTGTTTATTCTAACATTCTAGGGAGACAAACTATTGGTCTTTGTTAGATAACCCACCAAAGGGCATGGAGGTTGCTCTTGTGCAGGCAGAGAATAGCGACAGACGGTCCCCAAGGTTATTGGAGCAGCTTCGGAGACTTTCTAGCAAGCACCAGGAACCTCATGAGGGTGAGTTTTCTCTTCATCTTCTTCCTAATGCAGGGCATTGGGTCCATGTAAACAATCCCAAAGGATTACAGGAAATCATGCTTCCAAGTTCCTCTCTAGTAGTTGAATTAATTGCTTACAATATTGGTGCGCTCGACAAGGGAAACTTTCACCGAAGGAATTTTTTTACCTCGTAGAAAAAGTCCCCCAGGTTTTGCCAGACGTTGGATTTGATATATCTGTTAGAAGGAAATTTTTTCCCCCTAAAGGCCAGATTAGATAGTTCCTTGAAGTAAAGAATTTTTCTTTGTCAACTTCCGCTGTTGGCAAAGGTTGTGATTTACGAAATTGACATATTAACATGATACCGGCCAAATGGTCGGTCAGTGTTTGATTCCTAATTAAAAAAAGAAAGAACTTTAGGGAAAATTTTTTTGAGGAATGTTTTCGCCTCCTTTGTTTGACATCCATAATAGTGAGGATTGCTGGGGAAAGGGCGTAGCCCATCTGCAACGTTTAGTTCCTCCTTCAGTTTATTCTTAGAATTTGTCGCAAATTTCCCGTTCTCCGCCGTAAACGAGCTTGGGTTAAACAAAACTAATTGAAACTTTTATTACAAATAAGTTCTTCAAAATTTCATGTGCGCCACGGCCACACATAGTACTTTAGAAAGTTCTAGGAGAAACTATAGAGATAATATTGTTCTTGTTTAATGAAACTTCAATTTTATATTATGTCGGCTTTGTAAATTATTAGGAGAGTGATGATAATGATGCCTATATATGTTGAAAGCATCATAACAACTAATGAAATCTGAATATTGGACTTGATCAATTACTTCGATTTTGTTTGATGTACATAATTTAGGATTGGTTTATGAAATTAGTTACTTTTGTATTAACTCGTGTAATGTAATATCCATCAAGCGCCTTTCAAGCTTAAGTAGTGAGATGAAATAGTGTTAAATTTTACGTGAAATAATCAAATGGAATATGAGCTTAGTTCATCAAACTCTAAATGCAATAGTTTCAATGGGTTAAACACAACATATGACATCAACCAAAGTAGGAACTGTGAGGCTTTTGAATTAGGTCCTGTGGTTATTTTGGATTTCGATGCAACAAGAATATTTGGATATATAAAATGGACCCAGGGTGAGCCTAATTAATTTAAGCAGACAAAATGGCAATGGATCAAAGAAATCTCTTTGATTTGTTTTAACTATGGACTCACTGTAACAAAGTAAGACTCGAATTGAAAGCTGCCAATTAAGTATTGTAGCAGACAAGAGACTCATTTTGGGGGTATTCCATCAGGCAAGCTCAATTGTAATTTAGCAACAAAATAGGAGACTAGCTAACCATTAAATTCTCTCATATCAAATAATCAATTAATGGAAGCCTTCCTCATGTTCCAAGCTTTTAGATCTCCGACCGTCACCGGCACAGACCCATTGTTGAATGCAAACAAGTGAGCCGCCATCGACACCGCCATCGTTGGATAAACTCTAGCAGTCATGCATGTTTTTCCTCCAGCTCCAAAGCTCTCCACAATAGAGTGGTCAATCTGGCCAAGCAATGGAACATGTATGAGCACCTTAAATTCATACAGATGTGAACAAGAACTTCTCTTATATTGTATATACTAACCAAACTTCTGAGAGAAAGCTTGCCATCCTTCAAGTCAACATCCACGAATGCTCCGTATGTTGTCTTGTCAAGTGTTGTTCCCAATGAGGACCTGTTGACAAGAGTTCAATGTAAACATTCGCGACAAGTAGTTTCGATTAGCCTCAACAGGTTTATGTGAGGAAGAGGTTGGATTGATTACTTGCTCTGGTCGGAGCACATAAGCACGACGGGCTTGTTATTAGCATATTTGAAGACTCGGAAGAAGACAGCGGTTCGCTCTTCCAACTTGTCGGAAGCCAAGACCAACAACCCAAATGGGCCAATTGATCCTTCCACATCAGCTTGCTTCTGACTGCAGAGGAGTTGAGGTTTGTTCGTCCACGAGGGATCAAATATCTCTGCTTTCTCCAAGCTGGGCACTTCGAATGTTAGCTCGACATCAGCCTGTTCAAACGAAAAAGATCATAAGCTACAAATCCACAAATAATCCCAATAACTAAAGAAAAGTGCACGGTTCACATAGAAGGATAAGTAGACTACCTGTGCTGCAGAGAGCTTGTTGGCTCCCACTCCAATAATCTTGCCGGGTTGAATTGTCTCCTTGACAATGTGAATTGGTTTTCTTGATCTCAAGGATTCAATCTCAACAACAGGCCATTGCTTTACCTGCTTCCCACTCTTGTCAAGCCATATGGTCCTCGGAACTCCCTGCAACAACAAAAACAATCAATTGTTAGCTCGGACGTCCAATGAGCATTTTTGCAACAAATTAATATTGATGACGACATGCATTTTTGTCAAGTAAAATTGTACCAAGTACCTGAACTCCAGCCCATCCTTTCTTAATATCATCATCACGAGAGTCCGACTCGTTCATCCATCCCCAGAGCACTCTCCGGTTCTTCGAGGGGTCAAAGAAGGTCTTGGAGGCATAGAATTTTCCGTAGTCCAACCGCAATCCGGTGGCATCATCGGGGGAGGTGTTGTCCGGCACGTACTTGTCGGAGGTGATGTTGTAGCTTCCAACCGTGTAGTACTCGAACTTGGTGTCATCCAAGCTCACCTTGAGTACATGTTTGACACGGTCACCGATAACCGAGGTGTCCACTCCCTGAACATTCCCATCTTTGTAAGCAGGGAAGAATTCAGGGCACTCCCACATTCCGGTGTTCTTGGAAGAGTGTAGTGGATGATCGGACTTTGTCCAATGAACGAAGTCCTTGCTCCTATATAGGATGGCCATTCCTCGCTTCCCCCTCTTGCTGCCGATGATCACACGCCAACGGCCGTCCGGGCCGAGCCATGCAGTGGTGGGATCGCGGAAGGAGCTGGCATTGATGGCATTTTCCGGCGTTGGGGCCATGAGTGGGTTGAAGTCCGGCTTGTCCCACTCGACGAGGAAAGGGTCGGATAGGTTCTTGGGCACGGCCATGTTTTGGACTTGCTGGTTCTTGGGGTCGATGCCGGTGTATAGGATGACGGGCTTGTTGCCAGGGAGGATGGTGGCGGCGCCGGACCAGCAGCCATTTTGGTCGAATGGTTTGCTGGGGACAATGGCCGGCTTCAGCGGCTTCCAGTTAACAAGATCGGTGGAGACGGAGTGCGCCCACACTATGTTTCCCCACACTGCTCCCTTTGGGTTGTATTGGTAGAAGAAGTGGTAGATGCCATTGTAGTACATAGGGCCTGTTCAAGTTTCATTTTAATTATGTCACTTGGATCGATTGATTGATCAATGTTATTGGTTGATCGATTCATATAATCAATCAATATAGTCATAGAACTTATGTTGAAAGGAAAAAGAATCATTAGAACTGAATTAGGGAACTCACCATTGGGGTCTATATATTGATGTTGATGCCATGAGGTTGAGTTCGGCCCCAGTAGAATGGAAACAACGGCAACAAGGAGTTAGAAAATCAATATGGGCAACACATCATACACAAAATAAATAAATGATCATTCGATGTGGTCATAAGACTCATAATAACAGCTAAATTAGTTACGTCCTCAACTTGCAACCTTCCTTTCAATCCTGTCAACAATTGTTTAAGCGTACACAACACAGTCAAGAAAGGCGGGTAGGCTAGCAAATCTTTTGCCATCTTCGAAGAAGATTGAACAACTCATCAAGATCAAGCGATGAACTCTAAAGGATGACAATTCATAAATGCTAGCTCCCATGTTCTAGAGAGAAAAGATGAGAAACGTCTCAAGGTATTGAGGTTTCACGACAAGCGCTCATTCAGAATAACTTAGGCCATGAGTAAAATGTTTGACCTAACTCATGGTCTATAAAGCCATAAAAATGTCATTGACGTCAAACCAGCAATGCCAACATAGTGCACAACAAACGTCTAAAACATGAAAAATACAAACAAAATTTTCCCTTCACAAGTCACAACACTATCGAGTATCGACCATTCCACAAATTTTAGAAATTACCCACCAAATGATCATCTTTGCAAAACCAAGAGATAACCCACAATCACAACCAATCCGAATCAAGCAGATAAATACACAGCACGCACCATTGATCCAATTCCTGGGAGGCTGGAAATGGTATGCAGTTCTGTGGAGGGGGCTGATTTTGGTGGCCTCAACTGACTGGAGTGTTTGGTAGGTGATATGGGAAGACTCCACCTCATTCTTCCCCAAGTGGAGGACGACAGAAACGCAGAGGAGAGAAGAATATGGTTGAGGCCCGCCATAGGATGGAGCTATGGCGAAGACAACCTCGTCTGATGTACTTCGGAGGATGGTGAAGGGTCACGAATATATAGAGAAAGATTGGATGATGTGGAAGGGACACGTATAATAAAAGTTTGGTAAGAAATGAAAGGTGACATGAAAGGATCATCAATTCATCTTGATAACTCGGCGATATCAGGCTTTTTCTTGAGAACTTTCACGAAATTTTTATAGTGACCCGAAATCTTATTGGATGGCGACGGCGGCACTGTGATTAATTAGGTGCGCAGGACGAAATTTGCGCTTGCTTTAATGACTTAAGGAATCCAATATTTCTATATCACCTGGTATGTTCTTAACCCTAATCCACCATATTACACAGGGAGGATTGGCTTATTTTGGGTTCATTGGTGTTAGTCTTGAACTTTTAAGCGGATAGGATTAACCGTTTACGGTTGGAATATGGCTGGGTAGCCGTCAATGTCGTGGCCAAATGTTTTTAGAGATGGTATCCATTATCCAATACCTGCCACGGTATCGTATTCCCCCCCAATATAGATAGCTTTTTGGGGTTTAAATAGATCAGATCCATGCCCGTTGCTTTTGGCCTCTTTTACCCATCCAACAGCTGGCGTTTCAATTAGATTTGAACCTCCGAAAGTCCCATTCTAGTTTGTGCTGGTAAGTTTGTCCCATCGGCCAAATTGGTATTAGCAATCTATCCTATGATTATTATTTAATATTTTCGTGATTTTTGTTAGCATCTACATATAGTCTGTTAGTGCTTTCTATTGGAAATCGGAGGAGGAGAATCAGTTTATGGGTTGGAGGGAAGGCAAGGGATATTTTAGGGCCTCCCGTCACCCATGTGTTGCAAACTTGTGAGCCGAATCTACATATGTTTAATCTGAGTCGAGAAGAATTTTGTGAGGTGAATGGTCCGAAGTTTTCGTTTATTGCTCTTTGAATTCGTGATAGACTTTGAAAGCTTCAATAATAATGAACTGGTTGAACATTTATGCGAATATAAATAAATAAATATATATATATATACACACACGCTCTGGTATAATTGATTAGTTGATAAAAAATGTGTGGTCATGTGGAACCTCGGTGTAATTGTAATTTGGCGAATGGTATGATATCGAAAGGAGTAAGTAGATGCGGTTATCCTTAGCTCTACAAGTCCTTGTTTGTCCACCTCTTAAATGATGAATCCCCGCCAAGTGCTCCTCTTGGTCATACCCACCTCCACTTGAGGTAGGACGAGAGATCCAAGAACAAGCCCAGATATTTCAAACGCGGGTACCAACAAGAAAAATACAGCATAAAATGCAGGAACACCAAATTATACGCATCTTCAAAAATGTCAACATCAACACCCAGCTCAAAAACAGAAACAAACTTGTAGCTTTTAAAATAAAAACAAAACACAGGGATGACCCACCAGATCCCATCGGCAAGAAGGCAATGGGGGAAGTAGGTTTTGGTTGCTTTCAAGAGAGAAAATTCATGGCCATAGAAGCGCTCAAAACCGGACGTGCTTCTTCTCCAATTACGAAATCCAGCTTCCACCGGTCCCTACGTACGTACTAAAGACTCTCCACTAGATAACAGTCAACAAAAAGTAAAAAGGTTTGAAGAAGGAAACAAATAAATGTACAATTGGCAGAACCTGATACAACTGATTATGGAAGCAAACACCGTCCTCCGTATTTCGGAGATATTGTTGCCAGGACTGGTTTTCCTTTTGAACTAGAGGATTGGGCCTGTACTTCGCCATATTGTAAATTATTATCTGTAAAATAATGTATATAATATTTAATTTTTATATGAATATCTAAAAAATTCATCTTGAAGAAAAATTACACAATAAAATTTACTATGTATTCTAGCTTTGTATTTTGTTGTATCATCCACAAATAAAATTCATGTTATTTTTCCAAATTATATTACACACACATATATACATACGAGAATAAGGTTTTAAATTTTTTTAATATTTATTAACATTTTTTTTACTTTTATTTATTATAATATTAAAGAAATCTTATATAACATATTTAAATATTGTATTGATGCATCATATTTTGATATAAGATATCAAACTTTTAAAACTTTGATATGTATATCGGATATGTCTGACGATACATAAGACTTTGATTGGGCCATCCAGGCCATTGTCATCTTTAGCTATCTATAACGGGATGAGCAGGTTTAAAGGATGGTTACTAATTAACCTCGTTAATTGATTAGTTTTTAATATTTAATTTCCTAATTTGTCCCTTAATTCTCATCTCATCCTCGAACTACCCTGATCTTGTAAAATTTTGCTCAGCTTGATTCGGCTCGGGTGGGGATGTTGGGCACATCTCCTAGCTAACATCTATTATCCGAGCTTAGTTGGTTAGAGATTTTTAATTACGAGAGGCTAAAACTATGTGAAATTTATATAATAGAGAGGTGTAGATGGACTTATTTGATATATCATGTTACTCTAATTTTGCTAATTTTTACTTTGATGTTTTGTGAACAAAGAATAATAATTTGTTGTAAGGCCTTACGGGTCAACATGGTTGTAAGACCCAATTAGGTTTAAGCAAATTACTTATCAATTAAATACCCTTACGATACTTTATAATTTAAAGTAAAAGTGAATACAATTTTTAAATTTTTTTAATTATTTATTGGGTGCTACAGCTATGATTAGCGGTAAGTCTTACAACAGATTATATTTTTGTGGGGCAGCTAATTAAAGGGAGTGTAAGTACGAATATGAGCAGGACTTGCATCCGCCAACAACGGATGCACATAGGGATGCCATAAATTGTGACCATTGATGATCCGATCATTAAAGGTCAACACTGTGTGGCATCCTATGTACATCCGCTGACGGTGGACGCAATAACCAATCCAACCACGAAACAAGCTCCGTCAGAGCTGAACTCCAGCCGCTAGCTCTCGCGGCACTGCCCAGCCATATCTCACTATTAACAGCGCTATGCCATCACTATTAACATCGCGACCATGTTACGCACGTTTAATAAATATAATTCAGGAGGCAAACAATCCGCGCGCAAGCAAATATGTAGGGAAAACGTTGGGCAGCCATTTGAATTGGGCATGATACAACATTCCTACTTTTCCACCATGACGTAAATCTTGCTAGGAAAACGATGTAGACTGAACACTATGTACCCATACAAAGAAAATAAAAGAGACAAGGCAAGGGAAGACGGAAAAAATGAGCAGCACATCGACCTTAGCGATAGCAAGGCCTGATCAGCTCTAGTGCCAGACAGGTCTGAGCACTTAGCTTCTGAACAGTGTTCCGCTCACATCGACCTTGTGAATGGCTAATTGGCTAGGACCACGCCATCACTTAATTTGGGTAAACATCATTTTCACTCCTTCAAATGGACAAAAGTAACATTGTTTTCTTAAAAAAGTTAACTAATTGCACTACCCTATTATAACTCTTGAGTACCTTACGTTACTTTATGCGTGTCATATTGACTCAGCAAATTAATTGGCAACAATATCTCGTGGGCCAAGCCGCCATTAATATTCTCAGATCCGTATGCCGAATTAACAAGATTCAACTTTCCACATTTGCGGAGCACTTGACCTTGTTTCTTTAACGTCAATATAAAGTGTACAAATAAATACGAATTTCTTAGTTTCTATTAGCTAGCTAGCGAGGTACTCGATGTGTGTAGACTCGGTTGGGAGATTTTATAAGTTAATTTCTAAAAATCAATAATGCGATAACCAAAAAGAATATATTATTGAGACCATGAAATGCTTTTCATAGTTGGCTAATCAAAGCTTCCACTCTTCAAATGATTTCTTTAATGCTTTTTAAAAAGATAATTATAAGCTCAAAAAAAATGCTTGTGGTCTTATATAAAGATGTCTGTATAGGTTGGCATAAAAATAGTATAAATAAAAAAAATATGATAGGAAATTAAAATATAATGAAATGAAACAACATGAAAATTTTAAAAATTTCCTTTACATGCTTGTATAATAAGAAAATAAGACAAAAATTAAATATTTTTCCCATATATGTTTTTTCAATTATTCTTCCAATTTTTTTATTTTTTATAAGAAAATATTAATTTATAAAAAAAATTCATAAACTTACTTTGACCAAAAATAAAATTTTCTTTGACTAACTTTCAAAACATCCAAACACAAGAACATTTTTACTTTCTAAAGTTTACATTTTTTTGGTATAATTATAGGACAACCAAACATACACTAAGGGGTCCGTTTGGTTGACATGAAAAAAATATAAATAAAAAAATTATATAAAATAGAAATGAAATGAGCTGAAATGATATTAACATTTTAAAAAGTTTTATTATATATTTAGATAGTAGGAAAATAAAATAAAAATATAATACTCTTTCTCATGTGCATGCACATACCCTTTTAAAATTTCCCTCAATTTTTTTTATTTTTCGTAAGAAGATATTGCTTTGTAAATTTTTGACATATATGTAACTTGACTGAAATTAAAAATTTTTTAATTAATTTTTAAAACATCCCAATACAATAAAATTTATGATCTCTAAATTTTACATTTTTTCATGTAATTTGAAGATAACTAAACACACCCTAATAAAATTATAAATTTGTCCATAATTTTTTTAAAAAAAATGGTTACGTGCATCCATAGTCCACACAATGGTACATTTAACCTCAAATTATAAATCAACAGTGCAAACAAACAATCAATCAGTCATCCACTTGTTTGAAAACAAAACATTCAAAAGTCATTAAAAAGAACATTAACTTCAATCAGAACACATATATGTGCACGAGTCAAGTTCTAAGCCTTAGAGTGCAAGTCCGACCTTGGTCTTCCGCACAGAGGCCACATTGGTTTTGAAAGACTTGGCCAGTACCCGACGCAAACAAAGTGGTGGGCACCGACACCGTCCCAGCGCCATTGCTGCCACTGGCCGAGAGAGCGAACACCGTTTTGGTTATCAGGATTGTACTGGTAGTGCATCGGCCCCTTAGGAAAAAACGAACAAGTCACCGTACTTGAGTGTTTGAGTGTAGAGCTTGCCGGTGTTGTCGACGACGCCGACCTACAGAGATGGTGCGAGGCTAAGGATCAGCTCGGCCAACCTGGGGTGCGTGTGCGGCGTGTTGACGGGGGCCGGAGCTAAGGTGATGACGGCGTAGGAGACGCTTTGACCGTTGAGGGCAGGGAACTCGGCCTTGGTGGCCTTGATTACACGACAGGTTCCCGGTGGTGGTGCAGTCCGGTTGATGAGTGATCGGAAGCCGTTGACGTGAAGAAGTTGCCGTCGACAACCTTGAGGCCGTCGGGGATGAGGAAGTTGGAGATGAGGTCCGGGTCGTTTGCATTGGAGAGCATGGTAGTGGCTGCCATGGCTGCTAGGATGAGTGCAACATGTTTCGTGACTACTACGTTGTAGTTTTGATGTGGAAAGGATTAGTGAACTAATAAGCTCGGGCTCTAATATTAGAGGAAGAAGGGAATGAAGCATATGCAAATCAATATAAATATTTATAATAAATAAATCATATCTTATGTCACGAAGATTTTTACAAATGCTCTTCAGATCTTATGATATGTTGCACTTCCAAAATAATGATAAACAAAGAAAGAAAATTGTCCAAATCAGGTACCCTAAACAAAAATACCTTATTTAATTTCTCCCATAAAGAAGTTAGAAGAATAATTACCCTATGGTGGTTATCTTTAATCATACTACTAATTAATAGTTATTCTTAATTATACTATGAATTAATAGTTATTTTTAATTATATCACTAATTAATATATTTAGATAATTATATATAAACTATAAATTATGAGAACCACATAAAGTTAGAATAAAAGTTTTAACATTGTCCTATTTAGTCTGAGTATATATCACCACATATAATATTATCCAAAATATTAATGCTTCAAAAGATGAACATGAATTATACTCGTAAGTCCCCTCTTTAATCCAATATTACATTTTTTGTATTACAATATAA
The DNA here is from genome assembly GCA_033002965.1 of Piper betle. Classification (NCBI taxonomy): domain Eukaryota; kingdom Viridiplantae; phylum Streptophyta; class Magnoliopsida; order Piperales; family Piperaceae; genus Piper; species Piper betle. The sequence continues at coordinate 41,172 of JAURVB010004335.1, forward strand.
AATACTCTTATGAAACTTATAATGTGATTCAAACTTTATGAATAAACTCACAATGCTTATTCGGGTTGACACATATATATTATGTATATGTATAACAACTTTTGTAAAACCCACGATTCGATTCAGGGTTTTATATTCAGAACCGGTCGGGTCGACTGTTATTTTTTCGAGTTGAGTCAGTTTCAGGACACGTGTACCGAGCCGACGCCGGTCGCGTGTATGAGCCATGAGGGTCATGTGTACCCAAGTATATAATGATAACGTCATGAACACAGCAGAAAAGAATGAGTTATCAGAATATATGAGAGTATGCAGTTCATTCTTTTTTATTATGATATATAATGGATCGTAGAATTAGTTTTAGGCCGTTTACCGCGTTAGGACGCGTTACGGGCATTTTGGGTGGGTTGATAGTCTTAGAGCATATCATTACGATGTTTGGTATTTGTTTGTTTTTACGGGATTTTTCCCGATTTTTATGAATTTTTTTAGGATTTAATACGACTTAGTTATTATACTTGACTCGAGTCAGAGACGAGTCAAGTAATATTTACGAGTTTGTCACCACACACACCCTCAACCCTTCCTTTCTTCTTCCCCCGGACCATCGCCCGCGCCGCCCCTGTTCGCGCGCCACCGCCGTCACGGCCGACGCCGCCTGGCCGCCGGTCGACGCCGCCCAGCCCGGCCACGGCGCCGCCTTGCTGGCCCGACCAAGTCCGGCCCCCACCGGGCCGCCACGACGCGAGGAAGCCACGCCGCGACGCCGCGCCCGCGTGCGCTTCCGTCGCCGATTCCGTCACCGGCGACCAGCACCGCCACGATCGGTCGGTAGCATCGACACCCTCGACCCCCTAGCGGCCTTCCCCGACCGGAGCGGAGGCCATCGCCGCCCTGGCCGGCCGGATTCTTCCCTCATCGCCGCCGCTCTGTTTTAGGCATTTTCCGGCGAGCCGCCACCTCCGTTGGCCGCGTCGACCTCGTAGATGGGTCGGGCTCGCCGAGCCGGTTCCGAGGGTACCCAACACAACCCCTTTCCGACGCCGTAGGCGATGGTTGCCGGAAAACCACCGGAAGTTGCCGGAAAACCGCCAGTAGCTGCCGGTAAACCGCCGAAAAATCGGAATTTCTGGAATTCGCCGGAATTCACCGGATCTTCCGCGGGGCTCACCCAGTGGAGCCCGATCGAGCTTCGGACGCCGATGAGCGCCAAATTTGAGCTCCGAGACGCGCGACGGAACCCTAGCCGTCGCCGATTGCCGACGACGTGAGGTATAATTACCTCCGATTGATTTATTTAAAATTGATGATAATTATTAGCATAGCATGCTAGGGTTGATTAATTATCATGATGAATATCAGAGTATGAATGAAGTTACATGATGTGATTGATAGTGAATGGAGGATAAGTAGTCTAGTGAGATAAGTAAATATGAGCATGTTAATCGAGTATGACGTAACTTAGAAAAACAGTATAAAATTGGTATGAATAGGATGACGTAGAATTATTTTTACATTATGATTACTTGATTGTTGATGGATGTTATTCGTATTGTGTGATGTTTGTTGAGTTTGATGCATCATTTAGTTAGCGGGCGTTAGTATCTAGTTTTGATGTGTAGGTACGAAGTAGGAGCTCGCCGCCTAGGCGCGATGACACGCTTGGAGCTTCCACCAGGTCCGTTTAGGACTCGTCTTGTTTTACGCTTTTCTATTGTATGTTTATGTTATTATTTGCAGGACGGGTTAAGTGGTGTTTTATTGGATCCCACTTAACTCGGGTCATTTAACCGAATATTTTCCGGATTAATAACCCCTCGAGGATGAGATCCCTCGAGGATGATTTCGAAAACAAGATCCACCACAAGTTGCCTTCGGGCCTATTATATGAATCCCTTCCCAGGCCTATGTATATAGTTTTATCGAGTTTTCAGTGAGACGAGAGATGGAGAAACCGACTGCACGTACCATGCAGAGGATGCCGTGACAGTCAAAGCGGGCTTTGGATTAGTGCCAGCGGACTGTTCCATTCCCGAGGGATTCTGACAACTCCGCGTTTGAGTTCCTCACACCCGGAGAACGTGGAGGTTTACGGGTACTGTTTAGTACAGCGCATGTCCGGACTTGTGGTTCAAAGGGTACTAAAGGCGACTGCCTGAGAGTACTCGGCCTTCGTGCTCAAGGCCAGGAGAAATATGGAGGTAAGGAGAGGGCTTAGGATAAAGTTTCACGAGAAGTACTGAAAAAGAAGTGCTGAGAGTAGCACAGTACCAGCAGCAGTAAGTTCGGGATGCTACCGGGTCTGCAGCCCAGTGGCTCCTCAGTAGTGCCCTTCAGAGTGTTCTTGAGGAAGTATATGGTTTTCTTTCATATGAGAGTTTGCTCTCATAGCCAGCTTGTTATAGTTATTTTATTTTCCGGACCAGTAACACTTGTTACTGACGTGTTTTTATACTATATGTAGGTAATAATCACGAGTTGGAGGAGCCAGCTTGGACGAAGGAGCAATGAGGTCTTGTACACACACATGTTAGATTTCTGAATGTTTAAATTTTGTGTTATTATGTTATTATATTGTGAATGACATGTTTAAATGCATGAGACATGATAGAATGTGAAATGATCAGAGTAGCGCAACAAAAGTGTGATGGGTTAGGACCCAAAGTTCAGAGAATGATGAATATAATAGATTAGAAGTATGTGTGAATGCTATCGTTGCTATATGTATATATGTTTGAATATACATTTTTGACAGGGTGGCCCCTAATTACATTTTTAGGGGAAATTCTGTCCCTTTTATTTTATAATTTTTACTAATTTTGATTGTAATTGTGTTAGTATGAAGTTTAGGTTGCATGTCATCCATGTAGTATCATGTTAGGGTTTTATGAATTTATCCATGCATGACAAGTCGTATCTACATCTTAAGACGCCGAGATTGGATCCGTATGAGTTAGGTTCGGGTTAGCCAACCTAACCGGGGCCCCGTAACATGCCGGTTCGGTTCACGAACGTGAACCGGATTTGGGGTGTTACAACTTTGTTATTCTCTAATGTAATGTATACACTTATAATGAGAAGACAAACAAGGTGCATGATCTTTGGTGGATATCTTTGGTCGCATGTCTTTCGTTAAAGGATCTGCGATAACCAATTTAGTGCTAATGTGTTCAATGAGCATTTCATTGGCTTTAATGCGTTCTTTAATGGCTAAATATTTAATATTGATATATTTACTTTGACTTTGACTTTTATTATTTTTAGCGATGAAGACAATAGTTGAATTATCACAATTCATCTTAAATGATCTTGAAATAGATTTAACAACTCGAAACCCAGACATGAAACTCTTCAAGTAAATAGCCAGTGATGTAGCCTCAAAATACGAAACGAATTCGGCTTCCATAGTAGAGGAGTAACTAAAGTTAGTTTTATACTTCTCCACAATACACTTTTATTATTTTTAGCGAAGAACACAACAGCTGAATTATTACAATACATCTTAAATGACCTTGAAATAGATTTAATAACTCGAAACCCATTTATGAGATTCCCAACCAGGCACCTAGTAATGTAGCTTCTAAACACGAAATAAATTCGGCTTCCATAGTAGAAGTGGTAACTAAAGTCTGTTTTACATTTTTCCATAATACAACTTTGTTGGCAAGTATAAAAATATATCCAGATATGAATTTACGAGAATCAGTGCAACCAGGATAATCCAACTTCCAGTACCCAATGATCTCTAAATTAGAAGATTTCTTATATATAAGCATATAATCTTTTTTCCTTAAAAGTACCTCATAACTTTCTTTATAGCTCTTCAATGCTCAATGTCAAGATTACTTTAATATCTCCCTAATATTTCAACAGCAAATGTAATGTCTAGTCTTATATAAACTTGCATATACATAAGGCTTCTAATAGCTAAAGTCATTTGTTTCCTCCCAAGATTATTTTTTGGACATTGACCCAAATTAAAATTATCTCTTTTCACTATAAGAGCTATTGAAGATGTACACTTACTCGTTTAAAATTCCTCGAGAACCTTATTTAAAAGCTTTTTGAGATAAACCTAAGGCATATTGAAATCTATCTCTATAAATCTTAATTTCAATGACATAAAACACTTCACTTATATCCTTCAAATTAAAATATTCAGAGAGAAACTTTTTACTACATGTGGCAATCTCATATCATTAGTTGCAAATAATATATCATCAACATATAGGATAAAAAAATAATCTTACTCTCACTAACCTTGTGGTATATACATTAATATTTAATGTACTCATCAAAACTAAATGAAAAGACTATACTATGGAATTTACCATACCATTGATCGGAAGCTTGTTTGAGTCCATATATCAATATCTTAAGCTTACAAACAAGATACTCACCACTAATTGAAGAAAAACCTCATGTTATTTCACATATACCTCTTCCTCTAGATCTCCATTGAGCAAAACTGTTTTTATATTAATTTGATGTAATTCAAAATTAAAATCCACTATTAGTGTCAGGATGATATGGAAAGAGTTTTTCTTTAAAATGGGAAAAAAATTCTCTTGATAAACAATTTGTTCTTTTTGTTTGAATCTTTTAGCCACGAGTCTTGTTTTATAATGTTCAATATTACCTAATGAATCTTTATTGGTTTTAAGATTCATTTACAACCAATAATCTTCACTACATTAAGCAAGTTGACAAGATCCTAGACTTGGTTTACAACTATAGAATCCATCTCATCTTTCATGGCTTTGTATCATAATTTTAAATTATTATTATCTATTACTTATAAAAATGTATCAAGGTCATTTTCTTCTCCAATATTATAATTAGATTCTTATAGGTAAGCAACAAAATTAGTATATATTATTGGTTTTCTTAATCTAGTTTATCTCTACAATGATTTATTAACGTTTTCTTGTGAAGGTGGTTGATCAACCAATTGTTCAACAATTTCAAGTTATTGATTTTTCTCATGACCAATTTGTTCTACAAGAGCATTTCTAGCTTCACTTTACTCTTCATTAAGTACTTGTTCAATATTCATTAAATTAGGATGTATGTCACTAACAATAATACTTTATTTCCTAATGTAGGAGTACTTTTAGTATGAACATTAGCAAAACCTAAATTTCGATATTTATCATTCCTACTAATCACATCATTCTTAAAAAATTTCATTTTTTTATTTTACAAATTTAATGACATTCGATGAATAATAAAACTTATAACCTTTAGTGTTTGCAACATAACCAATAAAATATTCACCAATAATCATTAAGGCCAACTTCCTATATTGAAAGTTAGAAACCATGACTTTAACGAAACAACCCAAAAAATACATGTTTCAAATTCAATTTTTATCTTTTTAATAACTCAAATAATATTTTATAAACACATTTAATAGGAACCTAGCTTAATATATACACTTCAGTCTTAAGGTTTCCCTATATAATAAATAAAAAAATTTTAAGTTACTAAATATATTCTTTATCATATCCAATAAAGTGCTATTTTATTATTCTACTATATTATTTTGATATGGTGAATTAAGACATAAGATTTTATATAATAATACCATGCTCTGATTTGGTAACTATCGTAGTTGGGAGGGAACCTGTACTGTGAAAACTATCCCATCGTCAGTCGTCACCCCTAATTTGCAGCGAAGTGCTGCATCGTGCAGTTTAATGTCCTACACACCCCTCAACCTTAGGCACACCATAAAACAAATGGGTTAGGTAAAAGAAAAAGAAAATTGATTTGCAGCAATTAACACGGGCGATGCAGAGCGCTGCAGGGAGCGACACTATATATATATATATAAAATATACAACTGCTTTAGAATAACAAGATCACAGTGACGTTATCCATCATCGGTGGCAAATTAAATCATGAAAAATATATACCACAGTTGATCGGCATTAAATAAAGAAAATTTTCACCAGAAGGAAATTTTTACTCTAGAAAAATTTTACTGATAAATATCTCGATACCAAGTATAAATTTATATAAATATGTATAATAAATAAATAATATCTGTAATAATGATTTTTATAAATGCAGTTGAGATCTCCTTAGTTGTTATACTTATAAGATAATAATAAATAGAGATAAAATAAAATTTCGGGATTCAAATATATATATATATATATTATATTTAATTCGTCTCATAAGAAGGTTACATGAAAAACTATCCTATGATAGTTATTTTTAATTATATTATTAATTAATACTTATCTATAATTATATTGTTGATTAATGGTTACTTTTATTTACTATTAATTAATATATTTAGATAATTATATATAAACTCTAAATAATGAGAACCACATAACATTAGAATAAAAATTATAAAAATATATGTTTGGAGAGATAGAGTAATAACCGAACATATGCCGTGATTATTCCATGAAAGGTGTAAATTAAGATTAATCATGTACTAGTTAGGTTGTATCGATGCCCTGTTGTCTCCAAGCTTTGGATTTGACATCAACCACAATGTGTGGAGACGAAGATAGGTAGAAGGTGCAATTACAGGACTAAATCATATCACGTTGAAAGAACAAGAGAATATCCTACGGATAATAACGATGGAAATAAGCCTCACAGGATCATAGGCGTGCAAGGACAAATATTAGACGAGTGGGAATTAAAAACATACAAATTATAATATATGATTTAACAAGAGGTTCAACTCCTCCGTGTTAATTAATTAAAAATCAATTTGTATTAATAAAAAAGAATTCAATACTAATTAGTGATTAAAAATATTTTTTATAAATAAAATAGAAACTCAATACTATTTTGTGATTAAAAATAAAAAATTTAACAAATCAAAATAAAATAAAAAAATAAAAAATATTCACCACTCCAAAGGGTCACCGGTTTGAACCTACCTAATTTTAACTTCTATTTTCGTATAAAAAAATAATAAAAATATTTTCCAGGGTCACGGGTTTGAATCAGACTAATCATAATTTTTAAAATCTTAATAACAAGATTAAGTTTATTTGTTTTGAAAAAAATACAATAAAAAAATAAATTATTATAGTTTGTCTTCTGTTTCAATTATGATCTATATTTAAAATCAACTAAATTTTATATCTAAGATATAAAATTATTATAATTATCTCATTTTAATTGAGAGTTTACATATAAAATTTAAATTTATCATTAATGCAAGTTGTGCATAACATGACATATTGCCTAATGTTATTATAAACTGCGTGACAAAAGTTCATTCTTATGGACCATCATCGATATAATAATGCGAACTCTTTCATTTTAACTAAATCAAGGTTTAAAGGTAATGATATTATTATTTATAAACAAATTTTATTTGACAGATTTACTCATTTCATAAAATTTTTTTTGCATATTCTAAATTAAAAGTAAAGTAAATGACGTAGATCCGTTCCACTTTTGGCTTTGTAATGCCTCGCGTTCGATGCCAATAAAAATGCTTACTAGTCTTATGTTATCGAAATTTTGAACGATAAATTCGTAATTGGAGGGGTGGCATTTGACCCATCCAATCATTAAGTAGTATGTATAAGGTACGTACTTAACACTAATATTTCATCGAATTATGATCAACATAATTCTAATTAACCATTATAATTAGTTTTACGTAACAAGCTACCTTTTAAGTCTGCGAGCAAGTGAGCTCATTTGAATCCGAAGAATAAGAATAAGCAAAAGAGCTAAACCAAGTTAATACTTCCTCGATATTGCCGGCAAACAAACAATGCAAAATAATAATAATAATAATAAATTCTAGCTCCCCGCATATATATTTACAATGCACATCCTCATCCCACCACCGTATCCAAGATCAAATATTACAAGTTAGAATTACCATAAAACGTCATCAAATATGGCAAGAAACATGCTTGGAGCACTCCTCCTTGCTATAGTAGCATGCCACCATGCCCATGCTGGCGACCCAGACCTCACCTCCGACTTTCTCCTCCCGCCCGACAGCAAACCCGTCGACGCAAGCTTCTTCACCTTTTCCGGCTTCGGCCCGGTGCTCAACTCCTCTGGACCACCACCTGCCTTCAAGGTGACCAAGGCCAGCTTGGCCGAGTTCCCAGCTCTCAACGGCCAGAGCGTCTCCTACGCCGTGCTGCAATACCCGGCAGGCTCCATCAACCCTCTCCACACCCACCCAAGAGCTGCCGAGCTTCTCCTTGTCATTGAAGGCTGTCTTGAAGTTGGTTTTGTTGACACCACCAACAAGCTCTTCACCCAGTCTCTTAAAACTGCAGACATGTTTGTGTTCCCCAAGGGGCTGGTTCACTTCCAATATAATCCTGATTCTTACAACCCGGCCGTAGCTATCTCTGCCTTTGGCAGCGCTAATGCAGGGACGGTATCCCTCCCAGGAACCCTGTTTAATTCCAGTATTGATGATGGGGTCCTTGCTAAGTCTTTCAAGACTGATGTTGCCACCATCAAGAAGATCAAGTCTGGATTCTCTCCTTAGTAAATCATTGACACATTGAATATCAACTTGTTCCTGATTACAGTTCCTGGTGATGCTGTTGTTTGTTTGTTTTGTTTTGTTTTTGTTTGTGTTTGGGGTGTTGTTTGGTTGGTAAGGGCTCTTTTGTTTTATATCAAAGATGATGAATAATAGAAATGGATTGAGCTATTTAATAAAAAAGGGATGATGATTTTTAATATTACCCGGCGGTTGGGAGATTGGGTTGGTTGTATAATAAAATAAAAAGTAAAATAACCCAATTCAACATGGTAAAAAATAAAATAAAAACTTTTTTTAAAGCAAGGGTAGCCGGCGGCCGGCTGCCCTAGTCTGGTATCGGCAGGTTGTCCCTTGGCCTGCCTAAATCCTGGCCACCCAAGGACAGGGCTATGCAGGGAGGGCAACCAATTCTAGCCACTCAAGGCTAAGGTGGCCAAATTTGGCTGCCCTCACCGACGGGTGGGGCTCAGTCTTGCCACTTTCCCTAATCCAAGAGGTGTCCACAGACCAAGGGTGGTCCATAAAATATTTTATTTTATTTATAACTTTTATACTTTTTAAAAATTTTGGTTGAGTTTATTTGAATTTTTTAATTGAGGGTAGGTCCTCCACCATTAGGCCACCAGGTAATATTAAAAAAAATCATCAGTATTACAGTAAGAAATTCAAATGACTCGTTATTCTATTAAGAAGAGCATTTTACCAAAAAATAAATGGTGAATATTTTTATACTATATGATGATTGGGAAATTATGTCTACTTACTAAAAAATATTTTTATAATGAAAACTACCCTCTAATTTAATTTTAGACTAAAAATTAAATTGATTTACTCCAAATAATTTTAAATTTAAAACAAAAAATAATTCTTCTAAAAAAATGGCAGTGGAAACTCCATCACGAATGATCTTTTCTAGCCAAAATCTAGTGTTTTTTTATCAAAATAAGGGAACCAATTTCAATATTACTAGATAGTAATTAAATTAGGTCTAGTTACCATAAAAAGAGAGAGAAAATGTTTAAAATACCCTTAAGATTCAATTTATTATATTTTTTTAAAAAAGAATAAGGGCAATTATTATCGAAAAATTGACCATAGTCCGACAGCCAAACTTGGCTGCCCTAGGACTAGGGCAGCTAGATTTGGCTGCCCAATTTGCCAACAACCGACCATTGGTCAAGACCAATTTTTAATTTTTTTATTTTAAATTTTAAATTAATTTAATTAAAATTTAAAATATAAATATATCCCTTTTCTATTGTAATTAGGCATAATTTTTCAATTACTTGTAGTATAACAAAAATCTTTTTTTAATAAAAAGCTCTAAAATCTATCTACTTTTTTGTTTTTTTATAAAAAAACAAACTGATCTAGTAATGGCCGAACCAGGATTGGTTTGACTAAAAAAATGGCCTGAATATGCAACCGCCTACGAGAAGATTCCAGATCTAATATTGGGAGAAGGGATGTCAACTGGGCTGGGCTAGGCCAGGTCTGGTCAAAGCCCATGTATTTTACAGAGTCGGGCCTGGCCCAGTAGCTCCGAAGGAGACCAGGCCAGCCCTAAGTTCCTCCCGAGTTCAGACTGGGCTGGGCCAATTGGATCGGGCAGTCGAGCAGGGTCCGGCCCAACCCAATTTTATAAGTTGCATAGAGAGCCCAACTCAGTATAATATTGAGCTCTTTATTAAATTATAATAAGAATTGACCCCAAAAGCCTGTTGGGCCAGCTCCTAGCAATTAAAGAAGTGTTGTGAGGATTTAGACCCAACTCTTCTCTAGTATATATTTGGTTCAACTGGACCTGGACGGGCTAGCCAGGCCCATGTAGGCCAAGCCGGTCCATTGGGTCACTATCCTAAGCCCAACCGGATTTAGGTGTTGCGGGCCCACTTGACATTAATAATTGGCAAGATTCGATGTAGACGGCCTAATCGAAAAAGCAACAAGTGTTCAAACCACCAAGTAAATGACAAAAAATGCCCAGCTTGAACAAGCAGTAAGAGGGAAGTAGTCCACTCGTCTTTCTGTCATCCACCTATACTCCGCGCTTTATACTAGCTAGTGTTGGAAAACAAGGTTTTATAAATGAAAAACAACGGGAAAAGGCAACCCTGCGTCAATGGAAGTGACCCATCATGCACCGGCGTCCGGGCGCAGCCAGATGCAAGTGTTTGGAAAATAGACGCTTATAGTGCCCGGGCACTGGCTCATGCACGGGGTAAAAAACTCAGTGTCGCAGTACTTAAAACCAGTGTTGCAGTGCTCAAAATGAGTGTCGGGGCGTAAGTTTTAGAAACACCAAATTCAACAATCTTTGCCTTTTTTTAAAACCATAAAAATCGACAATTTAAGAAAAAAATGATCCCTTGTAATTTTATTTTATAACAAATATCTTTCAATTAGAACTTGTTCCTATTTTGATATTCCGCGTCTCAATAAGTAGAAGTAGGATAAATCTTCAAACCTCATACCTTAAAATTAAGACTTTGATATATTTAACGAAAAATTGCAAATGTGATCAAAATTAAAGGATTGCGATAGTGTTATTCCAGTCATACATTAAGTATCTTGTTTTCATATAAACGTTATGGCCTAGTTATTACATTCGTATATGTAAGAGTTTTTAAGTATATTTTACAAGTTAATATATTATTTAGTAGACCTTAAATAATATATATATATATATATATATATATATATAGTTATGTCATGTTCTATTGCAATTCAATGACAGTACCGAAATTTGAGTTATTTTTTACTTAATATTTTAAGGAATAATCTTTTTGTTTTATTTTGGATGAGTATTTTGTCTTTTAGAAAATTTTCATAATGTCAAAGCTTTCTATAAAAAAGTCAAAGACGCACGAGCTATATTTTATATTTAAGAAGAATATATATATATATATATATAATAATGTTATCAATAATATTATATATATTAATAATATATTAGATAGTCATAAAAATAAAAAATTTGAGAAATTTAATAAAAGTCGCTACGTTCAATTGGCACGGAGATTAGGACATGAAACATCACAATTTGAATGGGAAACAACTAACTGCACATCAGACATTTTTATTATTACGCCGCTTGCTCTGTACCATCTCCACCTTGCTATTGCAATAAGGGATGTCGCCCCGGGAACCTTTTCTAGAACTGTTTTATTTTTCTCATTGCTTGCTCACCTTTCCTCATAGATTTTAGAAATGTTCTTGGTATGTTAGGATACAAATATTGCATCTAATTGATGTGGTTTAGTTAAAAGATCTAATCTAGTTTGTAATTGATGTTATTTGCGTATAATATCCTCTGCAATCGTCCACAATCCTTCTCCAGAATCATCGAACATTCCAATCACCGGGAAGAAGCTTTCCGCCGCCGGCGGTGGCGGTGGCGGTGCTCGGGGATCGCGGGCGGGGGTCGCCTGGTTCATCCAGCTGAGGGAGCGGTGGCGGCGGCGGCAGGTCTGGGTGGTCGGGAGCAGCCAGGGGAGGAGGGGCGGCGGCCGGCACCATTCCGTTCATCGTCAGCGACGGCGGCTCCGCAGGTGACACGTCCTCCATAATGGGCCTCCTGGCATTGGGCTTTTCCATGTGGGCCTTGGTGGGCCCAACTGCTAGGTCCTATTTTACACTCTTATTATGTGGGTGGCCTGCTAACATTTGCATGGCCTGATATCATAGTTAATTTGGATTTCGTGTGGCTCATTGATCGTTCTTACATTTTAATTATATATCTATGCCTCTTATTTTACCAACAATTTTTTTTAGATAACAGCGGGATCATTATAAAAAACACATGCTTTTTGAGTACGCATGAATCGAACAAAAGTATGAAAAACAGATAAGTCACCATGTATATTGATGCGAAATAGATTCAAAGGACATAAGGAGATGAACTTTTTATTCATATTAGAATGATTTGGAAAAGGTCATCCATTGTCTCAATTGAACATTAAAGGTGTAATTTAAAAAGCAGAAGCAAGTTAATGAAATTTCTCGCATGATTTAGGTATAAATGAATCGGTCTCATATTTTGACATGAGAAAGATATTACTATTTCTACGTCTAGTCTTTCTCATTCTTCATAGGAGATTTTATGTGATGCGATAATATTAAATTGACAAATAGAGTCATTTAGTATAAAATCTGCTTAGATATTATTTTGCCAGTCTTTTGTCTACACCCAAGCGAGAGCACAAGCAACCACGTTGTCCTTGAGATCACGTTATCCTTGCAACTTCTCTTATCGCAATACACTCCTCTCGTCACAAACCAAACACAAGCGCACTGCTCCCCCACCCCCCTTCAACATTGATATACGTCTAAACGCAATACATGGGGTGGAGTTGGTTGTCCGCCGCCGTCGGTGCCGCTGGCACCTCCGCCACCACTGCCGTTCTCCGCTCGATTCCCCGCGACCCGACCTTCCAACTCATATCCGTCTCCGTCGCCACCTTCAACTTCCACCTCCCCCTCCTCGACGCCGACCTCCTCCTCACCTTCCACGTTATCAACCCCAACGTCGTCCCCATCCGCTGCGGGCCTTCCCTCGTCTCCATCTTCTACGACGGCTCCCTCCTCGGCACCGCCAAGCTCGAGCCCCTCTACCAGAAGCCCAAGTCCTGCCGCCTCGTCGCCCTCCGCGCCCACCTCGACAGCGTCGTGCTCGGCCACCATGCCGTGAAGTTCCTGGCCGACGTCGCCCGAAGGGAGATGGTGCTGGAGGCGGAGGTGACCGTCCACGGAGAGGCGAAGGTGGCGTGGTGGGTGCACCGGTTTAGCTCCGACGCGAAGGGGGCTATGGCCGTCGACCCGGCCTTGTTGAACCTGATTGAACAAGACAACCACTTGGGTTTGGGATGGTAGACGCTCTAGTACAGAACATGCAGGTGATAAGAACTTGTCATACTAATGACCTTTCTATATTCCAATGTATGTATAGATATACACATCCTCCCATCAACAAAGTCAAACCTACTTTGATCGTAAATAATTAAGTGTAATTAAGTGTTTTAACTTATTTTGTGGCTTGCTCGTAATTACTTGTAACATACAAAAGTAGGCACCAGGAAGCACTTTTATAAGCCTAAATTTCTAATATTACATGTTATAAATATGTGCTTTTTTTTTTGCAAAAAAACAACTTAATATACTATGTCCATTGCTAATATTAACTTCATAAATTCTCATGATACATGCATTGCGGGCTCTAAGTTTGAATTAATAAAAGTAAATATATAGTGTCAAGGAAAGAAATTTCACTTTTAACTTTTAACAAATTTAATTTATAACACCCCGTTTGGGTTCACCAGCAAACCAAACCGAAAATGCTACCATTAATCAAATCATTTACTAATCTACTTAATTAAGTTAAGCTGACTAGGAGTTAACCTTAACATCTCAAAATAGCAATGCAAGCAAATAATATATTGATAAAATGTTTAGGTTATAACGTAATTCTATATAGATGTTACTATATACAATCACATTCATATAAGTCAAACTTGTTAAAAGTTTAAAAAACTAGAAATTTTTAAAATAAAATAGACAAAAATGTGATCACCTCCTCAATAACAATCAATATATATACATAATAATAATAATAATAATAAAACTTAGTAAAAACATGATATTTTCTCACAACTTTTCCATCGTCAACATTTTTCATCATCTTAAATTGGTGTCGACCACATTAGTTTTTCATTTTCCATTATAATCATAATATTACCACACAAAGGCCATTTCATACGGTGAGACATTTAAAACATACATCTACCATCATTCTCAATAATTCATCATTTAACGTTTTCATTCAGCTTCGGCAGGTACATGTATGCAAGTTGATTGTTGCTCCTCCGCAACCTTGACAGCATTCAATCCTCCAGATTTTCACTTATGTATATAATAAAACAATGTTAGTAACGAGTGTTATTATTTCAGAAATAACTAATAATAAACTGGCACATAAGAGCAAACTTTCCTGTTAAATAAAAATATTTTTATATTTCCTCATAGAATCTCTTATTGGCAGTAATTAAGAGTTGTCGACCTCGACTCGACAGATCCCATACTATCTCATCGCATTCAATAGCAACCTTAAAACTATGCCTTATGCAGGAAAAATTAATTTCTATTCTTTCAACCCTCTATATCCTTTGTATCACTCTTCTTCTGAGCACAAAGACCAAGTACTCTTAGGAATACACCTTCAGTACCCTTTAAAATCACAAGTCTAGATATATACTGCTTTGCAGTACCCGTAAACATCCATACATTTCCGTGTTTGAAGAACTCAAAGATAGAGTTGTCAGAATCCCTTGGCAATGAAACGACTAGCTCACCAATTCAATTCCTGTTTTGACTATCATCCACCCACTCACGTAGCGCAGTTGCCAATTTTTCATTTTCTCACATTTCACTAAAACTCAAAAAAATTACATGTACATATGTTGTATAGGGATTGTAATATAATAGGCTCTGAAGGCATTCAGATCTAAATCTGAGTTCGAATTATCTCATCCTTGATGGTTATTAACCATGAAATTTATGCGACCAAATGGCCCGTGTGTAGTAGGATACGATAAATCCACCATTCAACATATCTGCTTACCTCTTAAAATAATTCACAATAGAGTAAACAAATTAAAATAGAAGTGAATCTTCAACAGGCCTGGTAGAAGTTCCAATCGTGTCCACACACACACACTTAGGCGATGAGTTCTTACTCCATACCTACATATCAAAACTAAAAACTAATCCTACTATGATGCATTCACACATCTTATATCACACACTTCAAAGCACTCATCCCATCAAATCACACACATCAATCCATATCTGATTTTCTAGGCTACATTATATTTAATTAATAATATATGTTTAATTGACTTAATTATTTCCTTAGCATTTATTTTAATACAATTCAATCACACAGTTTATTTTTATTTACAATAAAAATATTTATCACATCAATCATTCAAATCCTAGTATGTTGTGTTAATAATTATCCATTTAAGTAATTAGGTTAGAGTTACTTATACGTCACATTGTCGGCAATTTACGACGAATAGAAGTTTGTCACACAACTTGAAACTCGAATTCGGCACCTGGCAGCATCCGTAGTTTAACAAGGTTCGGCTGGACGAACTCGGCGAAAATCTAGTTAATTTCAGCAATCTCATTTTCATGCAAGTTCCTAGCAACTTTTCGGAGCTTTTCTCGCGAGGTAAACGAGGCTATGGGTCGGCGTCGGCTTCGCGAGCTCAACCCAACTTTGGTGGTGGTGAGAGCGGTAGTGACGGCGATGACCGCCGACAATAGCGGAGAGTTGGTTGGCCCTTGTCCGGCTTCAACAACGGCACTGAGTGTGTGGGAAAGCTCAACTAGATCGAAGGGGAGGGCGTCAACATCATGGCGGCGACGAAGTGGTGCAGACAGCAGTAAATTGGTGCCGGGTTGCGTGGCACTAGGGCATTGCGTTGAGGCGTAGTGGAGGTCGGGCTGCGGTCAGGAAAATGAGGGCCTACTCAGCGGTGGCCAGAGGCGTTGATCAGTAGCGATGCAACGGCTATAAGGGATGGTGAAGTTGAGCACGGGAGCGGCGATCTGGATGAGAAAGGAAAGGTCGTGAATGAGGGTTTGGCGGCAATTCCGTGAGTAAATGTTGATTCGATTCTAGTTTAAGTAAAAAATAATAACTAATTCATAGTAAATTTTAAAAAAATCTTCAAAAATATGAAAAAATCTTTTAAAAAATATAATACACATTATAATATCAAAATGACATGTTATATAACTAACAACTCACCCATACTATTATATAACGTATCCTAATGCCTTATTCAGCTTCAAAATAATTTTATGATCAAGTACTTAAAAAAATAAATGTATATGGTCATATATTTTAATAATTCACTTTTATCATCTTTATGATGTTATCATTATATACGTCGAACACACTTACCCTCATCACTCATAACGCATTGATGGTCTCGGCTCAACACGCAGGTCATAAAACTAAGTCAACTTGAATTGATGGTTTAACTGACTGGTTCATTAATATAAAACTCTGATTCGACTCACGAGTTTTACATAATCACATCTCTTTTTCCGTCTACTCTACTGTTAATAAATTCTGATGTTGGAAGAACAATGGAGCACATATGTTTAAATGTATGAATTTGGTACATCACAATTTGCTAGTTTCATAGAGCTTGTGACTAAGCTTTTTGTTTTTGTTTTCCAAAGCAAACCATGGAAGCTTGTGACTAAGTTGGGAACTATTACAAGCATATAATCAGTTTCATTTTTATTCCTTTGTTTCTTAATACATGATAAACAGAAAAGAAGACTAATAGTTTGCAATTTATTTTTAACTCGTTTTTGCTTTTCTTAACATAAAGTAGAAAGTACCGTCCATATCTAATGCAATGTCACGGAACAAGTTTAACCTACTGATGTCAATAACGATTCTGCCAAAGCAGACATCCATTTTACTATCCAGACGACCAAAATGATAATTTGAAAAAAAGAGAAATTGATGTATCACAGCAGCATAGTGAAATATATCACACAAAGAGTTAAACTGCCTGAAAAGAAAAACAAACAGGTTCCGCGTGATGAAATATATGTTTCGAACATTCAGGTATCCTTGCTAGATGGATTGCAAGGAATTTTCTGACTCACACATTTAGTTTATCAGCCTATTGTTTATTTTGAACAACTAATCCAATGCAATACACACAATAGATCGTCCGGGTTCCATCTTCCAATAAAAACAAATAGTTTATGTTAAATCGCATAGGCCATAATTCTCGACAAATTAAAGGTCATATTAAACAAGAAAATCTTTACGCTACAAAACCATTTCTGGGCGAACTCAATGGTAAAAGGCACACTACCGGGCTACATGCTATTTACATAAAAAAGAGAAAAACATCAAAATCAGACTCCTTGAGTCGAGTCACTTTAATGTTATCAAAATACATCCCATTGATAACCAATTTCCAATACAATGATCTCCATAAAAAATAATGGCTTAACATGCACTCATCAGAAATGATAAAACCAAAGGAGGATTGCACATTTAGCTTCATATCCCGCGAATGAATTGATATCAGCACCGTTCCCATAACTCAGTTTGGCCTTCGCTTAGAAACAACAGCAATAAAAGGGGTGTTGAAGCCGCAGTGCTATAACCTTCCTTGTCCCTTGTACAAATTTTAATTAATGTGAGTCAGAGGTAAACGGGGTATGAGAGAGGGAGAAGACTTAACGTCCTTGATGTTTGAACCATGAGGAAAAGGATTATTTTCTCGAAATTCTTCGGCAAGATCCTCCGTAGGCATAGACCGAAGGGACTCGATGCTTTTCTTACTTGGGATCTCAAGTTCACAACGCACGGGTGTGTTCCCACTCGGCTCGTAATCCTGCAAAGTAGAATAAACTCAACTTCATTTTTGGACACTAGAGTTTTAATCAATTAAAATCACAAAACACAGTTGGCGTGTTAAATTATATATGAAATGGAAGGCAAAATATTTCGGCTGGACATTTTGTGGGATAATCTATTAGAATCATGATCTACAAACCATATATCTATGATGAACGGCCTCTCTAGCTTGCTGTTCAATTTCTGCAGCTTGAGACCCATGGGCATCCTGCATATTCTGAATTGTGTTTAGCTGAGACTCAAAAGCCTCCCTCATCCCGGCAACTGATTCGCATTCATGCTCCAGCATCCCTGTGGCAGAAGTGCAATGCATCATAGAAACACAAACTTTACCAAAGAAAGTGTGACTTTCATTAACAAGGGCATGGAATGAATATTTTTAGTCAAGGAAATACCACAAAATAGTCCACCCAGTCGAAAAGAATGTAAAGTACAAAATAGATCATAATCAAATAAAATAAATGCATACTATGAAAGTGCTGGAGTATATCATCACAAGTACTAGCAATGTCTTTCTCTGTTGTTTTCCGAGCACAACTGATCTCAACATTGTGCTGAGCATTGGAATCCATTGCAGATCTGGAAATAAAACGCCAAAAGATGAGAACAAAATAATATCAAGCTTTTTGCCTTATAATCCAAAATGGAAACATAGCGCTATGTTCAATAACCAAAACTTCAAGTTAACAGAAACACTTAGTTTGATATGCATTTCTATATAGCTTGACAGCTATAAACATTATTCAGAAATCTGCATCTCTGCAAGAAGTTCATATATAGCTTGACAACTATAAAAATTATTCAGAAATCTAACTTTGAATTTTTTTTTGCAAAAAATAATATAAAAAGCCTTAAGATACGAGTCTGAAAAGTTAGTAACAGGTAAAACTTCAACCAACTTGGATAATCAGCTCACTAGCAAAAATGAGAAGATATGCACAGAATCAATCTGTATGAGTCAATAAACAAATTTCACAAAAAAAGTGAACGTATATAAATTTAAACTTTCTCAATCTTTAGTAAGCTACCCAGGAAAAATGTGCAAGACTAAAAAGATAAAGGATTCAACTATCATATATTTGAAATCCACAATAAAATGAAACTTCTTAACTTACTTAGCAAGAGATTCCATAGCAACAAGTTGTTTTGTTTCCAACTCGTTCACAGCATTATTAACTTTCTTGCTTTGCTTGTGGGCTGTGTCAGCTATGCCAATACTGAGACATATAAGCAACAAATAAGAATTCCTCTCAACTAATATCAAATGTAAGGGCTACGATCAGTATTTAAAATCCATCTGAAAACCTACCATTCTTGCAGCAAAACTTCCATGCGGCAATGCTTTGCAGCAGAAAAGAGAGATGAATCCTCAGACTTGTGTTCTGCTTGCCCAGAAAAGGTATGCCACTTCCTTTTTGCATCAGTAGTAACACCCTTTACAGTTGATATGTGTTCAACAAGATACAGTTTGTTTTCATCCGCAGCAAGTTTTAAATCAACCACCTTCCTGTCAACCTACAAATTGAACAAAGAGATTCTCATTAAGATAAAATGACAGTCTCAACATATTAGCAAAGATCTAATAAATGTCACAGAATTTGATTATAATCAGGAAAAGTTGCACCCAGTTCACACAAAGAGGACAACAGGGGTACCATTATATGAGCAAGAATCAGGGGGGAAAAAGGCAATAAATTGGAAGCTGCAAGACACTAAAATTCAAAGGAGAATTTGTTCTCGTCGCCTCTCACAGTTAATTATATTTATGAAAGGAGAAAATCCAGCTTTAAAAGTAAAAAAATCGGCATGGAAAATACACTTGTAACGTGCTGATGGAGGACACACCAAATTTCATCTTAATATTTTATATTAGGAAGCTAGTTATAATTTTTACATTTTAGGATTTAATATTTTATGTTTTCAGAATTTATATGTAATTTCCTTTACATTTGAAAAGTTATTATAGAGTTCACTGAAGACTTCTTAAGGCTTGTCCATGAGTATAACCTCTCTCGCATTGTAATGAGCTATGTTTAAATCATTTGAAATTATTTCAAGTTATATATCAATAAAGAGTTAGCATTAGATTTTGAGGTAAATTCTTGTTATTCCCAAATGTGGTGATAGACTATATTTGATTTGACTACAAGAAGTTTCTAAAAACAAAGCTATCATTCATATTAACAAGTTTTAATACGGACCAATTCTTTCTGCCGGTTGAGATGGTTGGATAGTAAATTAGCAATATCTGCCAAAAGCTTTTCCCCTTCAGACTTTGAATGCTCCTGCAATAAATTTCTTTTTACAAATACAAGCCTTTTGATGCTTCAAAGAGAAATAAATTCATTAGTCAGGGGCAAACAAGTACCTCATACACCTTTCCGAAATCACCAATGCTCTCCATTTGAATAGTATGAGCTTCATCCACATGATCCTGAAGTTTCTGTGTCTCTTCAATAAGCCTTTTAATAACTTCAATAATATATTTAGATACTTCATTTACATCTGCCTTGTCAGCCTCAAATCTCTGAAGCAAAGGAAACAGTCACCATTGGCCAAACAAATAAGTTACCAAGAACATATATTGCAGAAAGAAAGATAAATTAGAGCTGAATCCAAAAGATAATGAGTGTTTCACAATAAAAGATTCTAGCCAAACCTCTCGCAATTCATGAGCAAAAGCAGCCATTTCTCTTTGGTGATTATTTAAGGCATCATGAAGATTTTTGAATATATGGTCAGTTTCCATCTCCTCCATGACCAAAAGCTAAGTAACATATTAAAGGTTACATTCATTAAAAAGAAAAAGAAAAGCTAAAGTGACTGCTTTCAAAACAAAATGCATGTTAATCAAATTTGCTTACTTCTTCAATTGATCTGGAATGGCTGGATTCCAAATTCAGTATTTCCTCCAAACTTGCATCACCGTTAGATTTGTGTAATCTAACTATGTTTTCAATTGCTTCAACATGAGACAAATACATTGACCGTGAAGTTGCCATCTTATCTTTTAATTCTTCAATGGACTACACAAGTGCGTGTACAAAAAAGTGATTAGAAAAAGGCAAACAAAAAATATTCTGCTCAAATAGAATGTTATCAAGGATGACTAACTTCATATAGATGTCAGTTGAATGATATAATATTCTAAACCACACCTTGTTATAAAAGTCAAGAGAAGAATTACACAAGCTTTCAACAGACTTCATACGTTCACTCTGTTCAGTAACAGAACCTGCTACAGTCTTACAAAGCAAACCAATACGCTTAACTAGGTCTTCATAAAAAGTGTTCACAACACTTCTGTTTGCTGAATGAAGTTGGTCCTCTTTACCTACAAGAACACAGAGATATATATAAAGCAGCACAACAGAATATGTAGGAAGCTTACATCAACAGATGTGGTATACCTAGTTTTACATGTAAGCCAGCATTATCACGGAGAGACTTCTCCAAATCTGAATGCAAGGAACAGGCTTGCTGCATCAACGCATTTTCTGTTCTCCAAAAACAATTACAAAGTACAGAAAAGGATAAAAATAATGAATTTAAAAGAGACTCCAAACAACATAATCGGCTCCAAATAAATGTACCAGCCTGCTTCTGCCCAGAAATAATGAACTCTTTTTCCTTCAAAGCATATTCGGATTTCTTTATAGTCTCAGTTGCAGAATGCAATAACTTACTGGTTTCAGCCAAATTTATCTGCACAAAGGACAAACTATCAAATCTAATCACTAATTTTACAAAAAAAAATTAAGAGGTTGTGCCATATGATTATTTCACCTGAGTAAAATGCAGCCTATTAGTTAAGTCTGCCACTCGTTGCGCCTCAGAATCATACTTTTGCTGAAGTTCTTCAAATTGCTGTAGAAAACAAACAGAAGCCACAATCAATACAATTATACAAGTTATTACGTTTGTCTTTGTTGCACATACTAACTAATTAATATACCTTATTATTTGTCTCTATCTGGGCAGTCATCTGTTCTATCTGCTCCGCCATTGCCTAATAAAACATAAAACAACATGTTAGCTCGCAGAGCAATCATAGAAAAATAAAAACAAACTCAAACCTAAAAACCTAATTTCTAATTTTAATTGTCGGTCCATGATTAAGAGCATATCATACATACATTCCAAATTGTTAACATCATTTAAGCAATGTTGAAGTAAGCATTCTCCAATGTCTAGTATACCATGTGGCAAAAGATAAAACCAAAAATTTAGCAGATAATTTTTAACCTTCAATTGAATTTAAAATGCATATGCTACATAAATAAAGTACAGGTTGTACTGGTCAATACTTTTCTTTCACTCTCTTCTTGATAATATCGTTCCTTTGGTATATAGACTCCATTTTTCTCCCTGGCAGCATAAACCTCTGCACGTAATAAACCAAGTCACAGTAAGAAGAACAAAACAATAAGACTGAATAAGAAAAAAGAGCATAATGCATCATTATTAACTGCAATCAAAATAAAAAGATAAAAAATACAAACCTGCTTTAAGACGATCTATCTCTCCATAAAGATCTTTAATTAGTGTCGTCTTCATCATCTTCTGATTCACCTTTACAAACACAAAATAAAAATAGGGCAAAACATCAGCAATGAGCAAAACAGATGAAAAAGAAACTTATTTTTTGGCTCATAATGACAATTCAAGCCCAATATCAAATGACTGCATAAAATACGTCCCATAAAAATGCCAGCTACAAGAAACTGGTGCAAAAAAATGAAAAGAAATATAGCGTTAGTATTAGGACAACAACACATTATTTTGTATCTAAGAGAATGCTAGTACAAAGCACAACTTAAGAAGCTCATATTACTCCAAATTTCAATTATTAAAAACTGTCCTACACTTGGAGCTGTCTTATGCCGCACAAAATAAATGAACATTAAATCAGTTAACAATGCTAGAAATTCACACCCCTAATTTAAAAATCATCAGAAAATGGCTAATGAAGGTTAATATTTAACATGCACTGAATGTCATGTTGAAAAAAAAAGCACTAAAAGTTCCCTTTCAAAAAAAAAAAAATGCTATTATTCCATGATATACTGATTATACTGCAAAAAAAGGAAAACAGTTAGAAATCATCATAACACCATCAAACGAATCTCTGTCTACACTCGTAGGGTACCTCAGGCTTATTCTTAATATTCTTTGCTCGGTGAGCATAATCTAGAGTGCTAAGTGTTTCCTCCAGGCAGTATACAGAAGGAGAAACAGTAGCAATAATGCAGGTCTTTGTCCTCCCACCCAATGAATCACGAAGCAATCGCGTAAGCTTGCTATCCCTGCATTCCAAAGATAACATATAGGTATATTTCCCCCATTCCTTTTTTAATAGCAGCAATGCACACATGTACAGAGAAAAAACACACTTTACAATAAATATGCACAGAATAATAACTTGCTTAACATTATAACAACAACCTGTAGGGAATATGCCCATTATGTTCAACAAGGGCAGTAATGACACGTCCAAGAGTCAGCAAACTTTTGTTTATCTCTCCAGCTTCTCTTGCTCGACCCTAAAGGGAAACAAGAAAATAAAATGAAAATAAAAAATCTCCATAAAATTTATGAAAAAAAAAAAAACTGTGTAACAGAATTAGCTAACAGCATTCACTTCAACTAAAGATCACCAGATTGCAATGATGATACCTCACGTGCACCAGAGCGGCTAATATTCTCAGATCCTGCCAAATCAACCAGATTTAACTTTCCACATTTGATGAGCTCTTCACCTTCAGGGGTTGCTTCTTTGATGTGAATTGTTACTGTGAAGAGAGAATGTGATCGACTAACATGAAAGAAAATTGAATGGTGTAAGTGTATACTGAGCCATATTTTGTATTCCACCATTTTCCTTAAATGACGTATGTATTATACCTGGACTGCTTATTCAATAAAGTCTCTGCTGTGCGCCTTTTTGCAGAGCCCCTTTCTAAAAGAGAGAAAATTTCAGAAGAATTAGTTACGATCTCCTCCTCTATACCTCTTACTAAAACCCCTCCTTTTCCATCCTCCATGAGGAGTAAAGGCTTTTTCATCTTTTCTTCTAATAAAGCCTTGGACAATTCTTCGGGAGCAAGAAGATCAGTAATTTCTTCGTTATATAATTCAATGAATGTTACTTTGACACTATATTCAGCATTTTGACTCTCTAATGTGTCAAAAATTTGTTTCACGGCTCTAGGTATGACACCAGCATCTGAAGGTAACTGCCCTCTGGGTCCACTCTGCACCATTGATAATTCATTTTCAGTCTCATTTTTCAAAGATTTATGGGTGATAAAAGCATAGAGTATACAACCGCAAATAGGGAACAAAGAATGCAACATAAACTGGGATGAGCAAAATTTTGTATTTAAGATAAGTTTAATCGAGCATGTGCACAAATATACCTTTGATTTTCTGCATTCACCTTCCATCGTGTAAGTTTTTCCGGTTCCCGTTTGACCATAAGCAAATATGGTGCAATTAAAACCCTCGAGCACTTCATTTACAATGGGAACAACAGCTTGGTGATAGAGGTCCTTCTGCTGAGCTGCTGGACCAAATACCTAAACAGAGAACACTCCCTATCAACAAATTTCCATGCACATCATCACATGTAAAACGGCAAAAAAGGGGTGAAAATATACCACAAAAATTAACATAAGACCAGCTGAAATCATTCATGCTTTCATGTGCCTTCTAATAAAGTGAAATCAAGTGTAAAACCCCCGCAATTTCTAAAAGCCACATTAACATGAACATGTAGAACAAGTGGCAAACAAACTAGTATCAACTTTTAACAGAAGTTACACAATATTAGCGTATTTCTTTTTCCATCTTGAAGGCTAATGATTTCAGTTGAGCAGGAACAGACAACGGAATCAATCAAGCAAAACAAAGAAGACAGAGGAGCACCTTGTCAAAAGTGAAAACGCGATCAATCTGCTTGCCGGCTATGTTCTGAGTCACCGACACCTCCCGCTGGTACTCATTACAAGTAACAACCTGAGGAGCATTGTTCCTTACCTCATCATCACTAAACGGCCTGCTTAAAGAAGACCACAACAACTCCATCACATACCAAGCCAACAACAACAACAGTAGCAGAAACATCACATAGTTCTGCTCCACGCCCCACCCCCACAACCAATCAAATACATGCACTACTCGAAAAAAAAAAAAACAAGAAAGAATCACCTGCAACGAAGAAGGACCTGGACGTTGACGCCCTTATCCTTATCCTGCCTGCTCGCCATCTCGAAGTGGGACGGCCGGAGACGATGCCGAAGACGGAGGAAAGGAGAGAACTTTTTTACAGATTGGTGTCGACTGATACCGAAATCGAGCGTCAGAAACCAGAATCCGGAGTTTTGATGGTGGGATTTGGGGGAAGAGAGGGAAGAGGAGCGGGTTGGAGACGAAGAGCCCCCCGCCCCCTGTTTTTCAAATTTGGGTCGCCGTCGAAAGGCGCCAAGTTATAACGTACAAAAATGAAATGGAAACGATGCGGTCTTAAACGGGCATTCGGTTTGATCTTTGTTCCGTCGGACTTAACGAACGGTCACCAGCATGACCACCATTGGCCCATTTCCCATTCTGAATGTGACAATAGGCATAAAAAATATAATATTATCATTATTTGAATGTCGGTAATACATAAAATAATAGCCGCGTAAAATAAAATAAAATAAAAAACATGCATCAACCGCATTATATTTTTCTTTTCAAACACTAGAATAAAATTATTCGTATAATTACAAATTGCCTGAAATTTATTTATAAGCTTTTTTCACTTTTTGTATTTACAACAAAAGTAAATCTATAACAATTTTTTCTTGAATTTTTATATTAAAAGTCTATGTTATAACCAAATGCCCTCTTAGAGTCATTTAAACTGCTTTTTCAACGTCATAAAATAAGTATACACTTTTTTTAAATTTAAAATTGACAAATATATGACTTATATTATTTTAGATGTTTACTAAATTATAATAGAAAAAAATAATTATATATTATATTAATAAAACTTTTTCAAATGGAGTCAATCAGAGGTCAATTCAACTATATAGTCGCCCTTACTCAAAAAAATTATAAGCAAACAAACTTAATTTGGGGAAGTTTTTTTAATTTAAAATAAAAAATCACTACCGCCATTATGCAATTATTTATATTGTTTGATACACTCGGTTATTCGAGATATGAAGATGCATTTGTAGGATATGTTTTGCTAGAGGGACGCTTTTTTTAGATCAAAGTTCAAACTCGCTGTTTTATTTTTATTTTTGGTACTTTGTAATCAAAAATCAAAATTACTCTCTAATTATTTCAATGAGTTTCACTCATCCAATAGAATTTCACGATAAGAATCTCTTGATTTCTTTTTGTTACTCAGTGTACGTAGACTTTGTCGAGTGATTATGTAATATAATTAATTAATAAATTTAAGTTAATTTCTTTGAAATTAGAAAATTCAATAATGTGAGAACCGCAGAATGAGAATTCGAGACCCTAGTTTTTTTAGAAAAAAATGGAGCAACGTTATGGTAGGAGATCCAACCAATAAAAAATTAATAGAAATAAAAATTTAATCAAAGTATTCTAATTAAACACTCATTCAATTGAAATATATCTTTAAAATTAGTATTTATTTTTAAAAATTAAATTATAATAGCCTATTTTATTATTCAACAAATGTCTACTTACAAAATTAAAGCCTAAGTAATTGTGTGTCACACAATATTTTGTCTAATATATATAATAAAAACTCAAATGAAGTATTTATACTTATGAATGTAATTGTGGCGAAAAATATCTACGTACATTATTATGTACGTAAGACAATTTGATAACGCCATAATTTTTTTATTGACGATAATTGCCAGATCAATTTTCCTTTTTCATTTAAAAAACTTGAGGACGATCCCTGTCGATTAAGATTATTCTGACAATCAAAGCGCATCACTCGCCCATGCAAACCCCCCCATTCAGTACCGCCGAGGAGGAGCCGGCGTCAATATTTATTCCTTCTCTGTTCTTGATTTTCTCCTCTTTCACATCGCACATTGAATAGCAGCGAAGCTAAATTCAATGTTATGTTTTTCTGCTATACATGCGTCAACATTGATATCTCAGTTCTTTTTTTTTATTGAGAGAGAGAACATATCTCACTTCTTTGGATCTGTTACTCCGGTTCCATAATTAGGAGATGAATTGGTGATCGCGAAAGCAAGGTCAACCATGTGAGTTGTCGTTCTCCCTTTGCTCTTTCCTCAGATTTCCAGTCCTGTTCATCTGCCTCGTGTTGGTTTTTGATCATTTTCACAACTATTTCTTGAAACAATCGAAGCAATGGGGAACTGCCTATTGAAGAGAAGCAAGAAATCTGGTAGAAGCGCATCCGGCGTCGTCCCAACCCCATCCGTGCTCCGACTGCACTCTCCTCCTTCCTCCCCTTGGACGCTCTGGATCCGAATCGCCCTCTCCTACAAGCCCATCTCCGTCGAATTCTTCCCCACAGGGCCATTTACACCAGGGCAAAGCACCGCCGTCATTGAGCTCGGCTCCGAGACTCTCTCCGGACCTCACGGGAAGCTGCTCCAATTCGTCGACTCTCGGTACCCCGACCCACCTCTTCTCGGCCCGCCGGAGAAGGCCGACCAGCCGGCGTTGGAGAGGGCGGTCGCGTTGCAGCATTGCAGCATCAACCGTCACCTGGAAAGGGTAGCAAAATGGGCGGTGGAGATGGCGACCAGGCCGGAGAGGAGGTCGTCGGTTCCTTCGCTCGAGAACGATCCGAAGATGGAAGTGCGCAAGTTCGGGCGGTTCTACGCGCAGTTGCATGAGCTATTGGTGGAGCATGCGCAGGTGGAGGAGCGGGTCATCTTCCCTGTTCTTGAAAAAGCCGAGAGAGGTATGAGACATATTGGTCCATGTTGATGATCATTAGATTCTGTACGTATGGAAGATAGATTTTATTGTAGTTGATTGATTTGGTGGTGCAGGTTTGTGTTCTGATGCTGAAGAAGAGCACGCAAGAGACCTTCCAAACATGAATGGTATCAAAGAAGACATCAAATCCATTGGAGTTATTGATCCTGGAACGGATGCACATCTGGAAGCCATGACCAATATTTCTTCACGGCTCTTCACTTTGCTGGTCAATATTTATACTGCCAACAATTTTATCAATTACGATAGTTCAATGCTTGCAATTTTATCAACCATATATGTCAGGTTGTATTATATATATATGTCTATGCTAAAAAGTTCCGTTGACGTTGTGATTAAAAGGAGAACTGCAAGGAACATTTCGAGGAAGAGGAGAGGAACTGCTGCCATTGCTGGAAGCGGCGGCGCTTGATAGGGAGCGGCAAGAGCTAGTGCTTGGACAATGTATGAAGGAGACGATGCGGAGTACCCACTCCAATCTGTTTCGGTTTTTCATGTCGGGTCTCTCGCCTAGGGATGCCGTCCAATACCTGTGGCTGGTGGCCAAATGCTGTGACCCGAAATGGGCATCTTCTCTGCTTGAATCGCTGCTAACTACTGATGGCACAGTGAGCTCATCTGGTTGGGTTGAAAATCCATAAAAATGGAGGCGCATATATTGAATAATGCAGCAATGATCAGCCAGTGAGCAGATTCGCTTTCTGTGCATTACAGAGGTTATAGCATTGTCTTGGATGTTAGGAATGTAAGCTCCTTTAGAGCAAGAAAAAATGTTAAAGAGTTGGAATACATTTGAGTTTTGTGCAGATTGTCAAGTTAGAAACACTCTTGAAAGCGCTAATATTCATTGATATTAGTCTTTTTGACCATTTCATTCATTTTTTGTTTTTTAATTCTGACTTCATCTAAAGTATATATATGCGATTGATCTGGTATAAAATTTTTGTGAGGACATGATATACATCATTTACGCTACCATCATCATTTTTATCGACATTTTTCAGTAAATCACATGAATATTGTTATGATAATTCTTGATTTCAATGATTGGCCCAACAAAATTTATCTATTTATAATTTTTTTTCAAAGTCTGTGTGCAAAGGATGACAATTAGGCATAGACATTTAACATTTAAGCATTAGAGAAATGTGCCGATTGTCCATCACGATAGCAAAATAATTTAGAAGACAGTAAAATGGATAGTAAAAATGAAAATAAATGTAAGTTCAACTATGACCTCGCGTGTGAGACCGTCTTCTCTTCATCACAATTGCGTGAAAGATATATTTTCTTCAAAAAAAAAGTTCAAATTACACTTCGAAAAAATTATGTTCAAGTTGGTATTTGATATAAATTTAATTATTCACTATGGCTCGTACAAAAAAAATATTTTTTTAATAAAATTTTCTAAATCTATCACTTAAGTCTAAGATTTTCATAATCTGGTACCCTTTAAACATTTCATCCCTCATAAATTTTTTTTGGAAAAAATAAAATAAAAATAAGGAATATTATTTCTAAGGGACTTTTCATTGTATGACAAAATTAAATTTACATTTTAAAACCAAACATTGACCATAGTTTGTACTCCAATGGAATGAAATGGTTTAATGGGGAGCAAGCAAGTACTCATCAATATGTCGGTAGCCGCCGCCTTCTCTGCTGCTCCCAATGCTTCCTCCTCTGTTCTCCCATCTCCGGCCACCTCCCCTCCGTTTCCACTCTCCCCCTCCAAATCCCCCCACTCCCTCCACCTCTAACCCAACTACTCTTCGGCCGTATCCCCCAATACTACCATTCTCAGAGCAGCAAGCCATCTCCCTCCTCCTCACAACCACCTCCACCCCATCCCTCAACCAGCTCCATGCCAATCTCATCAAGACCAACCTCCTCCAGAGCGACCCGTCTCTTGCCGCCTTCTTCATCTCCTGCGCCAAGTCGGACGACAGCTCTAGCAATGTGGAGTACGCCCGTTCTATCTTCTCCCGGGTTGTTATGGACGATGGCGACCCAATATCTGTCTTCCTATGCAACACAATGGTCAGGATGCATACTATAGCTTCGTTGTGGGACGATGCACTTAGATTTTACGTTTATCTGCTCAAAGACTGCTGCTTTCAACCGAATAATTTCACGTTTTCGCCTCTGCTTAAAGCATGCGCTGCCATGCAAGCTCTGATGCTCGGTTCGGCCATTCATGGTCAAGTTGTTGTACGTGGTTTTAGCTCCGATCCCCATATAGTGTCTGCTTTGATGAGTTTGTACGCAAAGTGTGGTTGTTTGGATGATTGTCTCCACCTGTTTGAAGAAATGCCGGAGCGAGATGTTGTTTCTTGGACTAGTGGGGTCTCTGCGTGTGCCCACGACGATCCTGTTCAATCGCTTAGTTTATTTCGAGAGATGCAGCTTGGGAATGTTCAACCCAATGAGTTTGCGGCTGTGAGTGTGCTCACTGCTTGTGCTAATCTCGGAGCTTTGAACGTTGGCTTGTGGGTACATGCATATCTGCTACAGGCCAGGCTTGACATGAATGTCAGGGTTTGCACTTCCCTTGTAGATATGTATTCCAAGTGTGGCTCCATAAGATTTGCTGAGCAAGTCTTTCGTTGGACAAAAGGTAAAAATGTGCATGCTTGGACTGCTATGATTTCTGGGTATGCCATGCAGGGATTTGGCAAGAAAGCCCTTGGTGCATTTTCAGAAATGAAGGAGGAGAATGTTCGACCAGATGGCTTGACCTTTGTGGGAGTTCTGTGTGCTTGTAGCCATGCCGGGATGGTGGATGTCGGACGAGAACATTTCAGTGCCATGACTGCTGTATATGGGATTGTGCCGAGCCTTGAACATTATGGGTGCATGGTGGACCTGTTAGGTCGTCAAGGGATGTTAGATGAGGCCTATAATTTCATCCAGGGCATGCCTGTTGAGCCTAACGCTATCATATGGCGCTCTTTGCTGGGTTCGTGCAGAATTCACAAAAATGTTGAACTTGGGGAGACAGCTGCTGAAATACTTTTTGAGATCGAACCTTATTACGATGCTAATTATCTATTGTTGTCCAACTTATACGGCTTTACTGGTAGATGGGTGGATGTTGCAAGGATAAGGAAAATTATGAAAGAGAGAGGGATTAAGAAAGCTCCAGGGAGTAGTTCAATTGAAGTGGATGGTAGAATCCATGAGTTTGTTGTGGAAGATAGATTGCATCCAGAGTGCGACAAGGTTTATAGGTCACTTGACCGTATGATTTATCGAATCCGCGAAGAAGGATATGTTCCACAAACGTCGGAGGTAATGCTTAATTTGAGTGACAAAGAAAAGAGAGAGTTCTGTTTTGTCACAGTGAGAAGTTGGCAGTTGCTTTTGGACTTGTTAGCACAAACCAAGGGTCTGTTATAAGGGTGGTGAACAATTTACGAATGTGTGGAGATTGCCACAATGCAATAAAACTTGTGTCAAAGGTCTTCGGACGAGAACTAGTTGTGAGAGATTGCTTTCGTTTTCATCGGTTTGCAAATGGGAACTGCTCCTGCAATGACTTTTGGTAAAGTAGTACATCTTTTTGTAAATGCAGGTGTTAGTACAGTCAATTTATATTTATTAGGCAAGATGCCACGTAGCGTATATAAGAAATAAATTCTAATTTTATATTAGATTTTTATTAAATAATGAAATATAATATTATGAATTAATGATCTAATATATTAAAGATAGACGTCAATTCTAAAGAACTAGTAGATAGATTATAATATTTTTATTGTATTTTAAATGGTGAAAATCTCTTAATTTTAATTATAGTATGATTTTTTTATACCCTTTTTATTTTATTAATTAATAACTACTAGGCAAGATGTTACCTAGTTTATATTATAGATAAATTTTAATTTTATTAATGATTTTTTATTGAATAATGAGATAGACTATATAATAATTTAATATCTTAGTATAAATTTTGTTTGATTTATATAGATCTTAAATGAATGAAAAAAATCATAATTATTTGATTTATTATTATTTACTTTTATTATATTTTGATTAATTAAATCTTTTATTTTTAATGAGTGGTCGGTATTGAGTTTGTCCTTTATTAATAATAGTGGAATAATAATATAATATTTTAGATATATTTTTTGATTGATTTAGATAATTCATAATTAAATGAAAAAAATAAATTATAATATTTTATTTTTTATTTTTTATTTTTATTGTAATTTATCGGTTAAATCTTCTACTTTAAATGAGAAGTTTATATTGAGTTCTCTTTATTTTTAATAAGAACAGACAATGAAAACTACTCCTGCAATGATTTTTGGTAAACTAATACATTTTTTAAATAGAGATTTTAGTATAGTCTACTTATATATATTGGGTAGGATGTTGTGTATGGTATGACAATAGAGATAGATCTTTTATGGATAGTGAATAGTGAGATAGATTATAATGATCCAATATCGTAGAGATAGATTATGATTTTAAAGATAAACTATAATTGAGTGAGGAGATATATTATAACTAAATAATTTGAAAAAAATTATTTGTATTTTGATTAGTTAAAATTTATTACTCTGTTTCATAGTGCGATTTGTATTCCCCTTTTATTTTATTAATAATTAATAACAATAATAGATTTGTTGTGATCTAAGTGAGAATAAATTTCCATATATATACATATCTATTAGTATAATTGTCCTGACATGCTATTAACAATCCTAATTATGCGATCAATTAAAGTAATTTGATAGGCTTATAAAAATATCAGGTTAATAAAGTATGGGTTATTATGTATAGAGATTTGTTACACTTCAATAGGCCCATAATCAAATTATACAGGGAATACTTGGTTTCGCCCCTTTTTCTTCTTCCCTATGTCAAAGAGGATAAATAAGACGATAGATTGAAGCTTATAACCTATATTGTGAAAGTTGATATTCGATGGAATGTAAGATTTTTTCTACATTGGTCTAATAATAACTATCTAATTTATCTATAAGAATTTAAATTTATTAATCATGATTATTATTCTTTCAACGTAAACAAACACCAACCTTCTTAGAGTTTTAAGTAACTTAGCCTAGAAAATTTTTCCGTTTTGAAGTTTTTTTTCTCGTAATTAGTTATGTATCTTTATGTTCTACATGTGCAAGCTATAACAGGTTTTTTAGTTATCAAATCTCGGGTTTATTGTGATGCAATTAATCATGAACCATAATTGTGATGTAAAATTAAAATGACAGAGATTACATTATTATTTAGTAGCCAAAGATTTTCTTCGATTAAGTGCTGCATCAAGTACTGGACCATTGCAATAATAGCATGATCTGTGAATTTTTTTAGTTTTTTCTCTTTCTTCCATCCCAAAGGGTCATATGGTTGCCATGGTCACGCAAGTATTAATCATAGCATGTAACTACTACCTTCAATGGTATCATAAAAAATGTTCTCATGGTATAGTATAATAATAAGTGGGGTAAAAAGGTAACCGCAGAAATGCTTTATACGCCAAGCATGGTAGTTCGGAAAACTTAGTGGCCATCCAACCTTTACTGTACTGAGAGATTAACATTAACCATGATCTTGGTAGGGAAAAAAGTTTAACCATGACTTGGGGGAGTTTTTTAAGTTGCACGGTTGCGCCCCCTCGTTTGCAAGTCCTTTCCATACAAGTATAAAAAAAATTCTTTCCATGCATGTTTGTGATATCCGCTCCAACCAAGAAAATGGCTGGCTAAAAGGGCCATTCCATAGGAATTTTTGGTTCGAAGAGACAAAAGGTCCGTAGGTATTTAAGAAAAAAGGTTCATGGGATTTTAAAATTGGGAACAAGCACAAGTGTGTTTTAATACATGCATAACAATGAAAATTTTGGTGGTTATTCTGGGTAGCTAGCATATACTAGTACTAGATAATTTTTATCCAACCTAGGATGCACCAGGTAGACTTACCTGTTACTATGAATTAAACTACCTGCTTTTGTGGATCGTAAGTACACTATAAACCTATTTAGTAATAAAAATAAAAAATAAATTGAATTGTACTTGATACTATAATTGATATATGTGTTTTAATTTGATTTTTTTAATGGTTCTCATCTTATATATTTGGATTATTATATGTTAACCATGGCTCTTCATCAGCACCCGCAAAGCAGGAAAAAAGAGATAAAAGAGGGAAGGAAAAGGAAGAACAATCGACTCCGTTGGCTCCTTTGCTCACCGGGTTAAGGAAGTCGCTGGTGGTCTGCAGTATTGTGAAGAGGGAGGAACTCTGCTCAATGGAGATCGGATGGCCGACGAATGTACGCCATGTTGCTTACGTAACGTTTGATCGCTTCAATGGCTTTCTGGGTTTGCCCGTAGACTTTGAGCCGGAAGTTCCAAAGAGAGCACCCAGTGCCAGGTTTGTGGCCTCTGTTTTTATCTGACTTGTATTCTAATACTGTTAGCTCTGTTTTTGCTCAAGGTTGTGATCTTAACTTCTTCGACCATCTTGCTATAACTTCTAAATGTCATCTTCCCATCTTTCAGTGCTAGCATTTTTGGAGTATCAACAGAATCTATGCACTGATCATACGGTTCAAGAGGCGGTAGTGTTCCCACAATCCTCCTCCTCATGCAAAGAAGGTTGTATTCTCTGGGAGGTCTTCAGGTATGTATGCCCATTTTATGATTTGTGTATACGTGTTGCTGATTATAAATGGTCAAAATTTCGAACTAGCAGATGTGTATTGATTTGTAGTCTGAAGGCATATTTCGGATAAATGCTGAGAATGGGCAAGAAGAATGTGCTTGAGATCAGTTAAACAGGGGAATTGTTCCTGATGGAATTGATGTACACTTGCTTGGCTGGTTTGATCAAGATAGTTCAGCGTATAAACTTTATATTTGGTAGTTATTTGTGGTATTTGCTCAATCAATTTCTAAGTTCCCATCTAGTGCATCCGAATTCATTGATTTGCCTTGAATCGTATTTACGGATATTATAAAAAAGACATTCCAACATGATATTGCGCTGAAAAAAAAATGATATCTGGTAAACTAACCGTGTCTCAACTTTGAAATTTCAGTTTTTTAGCTCAGTTCAATTTCTTCTCATGATATCAGAATTTTCGTCTTCGTATATTAACAATATTAATGAATAGAAAATGACGAGTACTTGAACTCTGTTCAATCTCTTCTCAATTGATACTAAAAAAACTTCTTTTTGCTGCATTCTAAGGAAAATTTCTGACTTATTTCGTTTGTACTCTGCTGCTCTTTGTAGGCATGGTTCAGGGAAGTGCCTACTGGAGTTCTGGACTTTTTGTTTTCTGAACATGTAATGCAGTGTCAATCAGAAGAGTGTGCACAACTTGTGAGGCTTTTACCTTCAACAGAAGCTGCACTCCTTGATTGGGCTATTAATTTGATGGCAGATGTTAGTTGGATTTTGGACGTATATATACAAGTATATAATTGTATCATATGCTATTAATAAGGTTTGGGCCTAAATTAAATTGATCTATTAAAGTTAAGGTTAGTGGGTCATTAATATTTAAGATAAATATGTGGAGATATCATATATTTAAGATAAGTATGGATAAATATGTGTAGATACCGTTTTCTTAATCTTTAATTTATTATGGGTTAAATTAGAATTATGAAAAATAAGGATAAATACGGTTACAAGGATAAATACGGTTATGGTCCCCGGATTCGCACCGTGGTTTTTCTTTTTTGGCATCCAGAAACTCTGGTTATGAAAAACAGGTGCTGAATCTGGAAGATCAAACTAACAAAAATCAAAGAATTACTTTACTATTATGGATCTAGGTACGCTTCGGTTATTAAATTTATTTTTTTGATGATTTGATATGAAGAAGGTTTTATTGATGATGGTTTTATCATCTATATAATTTTGGTTAAAGTTTAAAGTTTTTTTTATTCAACAGATGTGGCTAAGGAAGAACACCGCAATAAGATGAATGCACGAAATGTTGTCATGGTATTCACTCCCAATATGACTCAGGTAATTCCCTAATATTTTTCCAATGGGTAATTTTAATTATTGATCTCCATTATTCCAAAGATGCTAATGTTCACTTTGTTCCTCTCAGAAAAGATATTTTCTGAACCAACCCTATCAGACTCTTGCTTGTTCAGTTTTCCACGTATAATTTGCTTGTACAGTGTATAATTTTTCAGTGCTATAAGCTACCTATTGAAATATTGAGCCCGTAGTTGGTTTTCTGGATTGCCCATGATTGCAAAAGATAGCTAACTACCTTTGCTGCAACTGCAGATGGATGATCCTTTAACTGCACTGATGTACGCAGTCCAAGTGATAAATTTTCAAAAGATGCTTATAGTGAGGACTCTCAGGGAACGAGAGGATGCTATCCTCAACACAGCATCTGCCTCTCATTCAGAGCCATCCGATAAAAATGACCACCAAAGTTGTAAGCCACATCTTGTTGCTAATGTAAATAAAGAGCTGGAGCATGGACTTGTAACGGATGATCCT
This sequence comes from Piper betle, assembly GCA_033002965.1. Lineage (NCBI taxonomy): Eukaryota > Viridiplantae > Streptophyta > Magnoliopsida > Piperales > Piperaceae > Piper > Piper betle. The sequence goes on from JAURVB010004335.1 coordinate 77,588, forward strand.
GCCTTAGATGGTGAAAGTCATCTCGCTAACGAGGGCAATGCAAATGATGAAACTGAAGAAACTTCTCCAAATCTGCCCGACAAGGCTGTGCTCAGCTCTTCATATTCAGAGGATGTACATCGTGACGGTCTGAAACCAAGACCTTCTACTGGCTTCGCCTTTTCCTTGCCCTCTGCAATCTTGACAATTTGAAATGAACCATTATAATCAAAAGATGAAGATCAATAATCAGATCTCAAGCTCACCCAACTCAAAAACTTGATTCTTATCGAATTCTCAAATCCTGCATTTCACTGTATTCAAACAATTCAATTACAAAATCTGAATCCAAAAATCAATCCCCCCGCCATGCATCAATTCTACGTTATATCATTCTTACTTCCTATTTTGCCCTTAGCTAATCTCATTAATTCCATTCTTACCCTTACTCGGTCAACTCCTTGTTACAGGCTCAGATGCAAATGCCCGGAAAAATTCCCTGCAAATCGGCAATGGAGCAAGTCCAATCCGACGAATGGACTAAGAAGAATTGATGGGAAAAAGGTTGTTCGGGCGGCTAGTTCAGTCGAAAAATCCAAAGGGGTCAACCTTGTTACATGTATACATTCGAAAGCAGAAAGGGTGGAAGCTTGGAGGTCTTCACTGACTAACTTCATTTGATGTCTTTGTAACAATCTGTCCAAGAGCTAAGAGATCTGCTTCTAAAACTCTACTACTTGAATGATTTTTTTATTGTTCATGGCTGTGATTGATTATGCATTAATCTACGCCGTACTTGTTCTAATTTTAATCCCACCTGTTGATGATTTGTAAAAAGTTCAAGGGTACATGTTGTTAGCAGATGTGAAGGACGAATGATGTTCTGCAACTGCACAAGAGTTGCAGTATTCATTTTCATTTTAATCTTAACTATTGATGATTTGTAAGTTCAAGGTATCTATTTGAGATAAGTTGTAAGCCTCCTAAAATGGCTATTTATTATTGATAGGTAAAAATGGAAAATGTATAAGAAGGGGTTAATAGTCATATTTATTACTATTTAAAAGGTAGATTACAGTCCAAAGATGCCTTATATTCTTCATTAGAGGTGAGGGGTGTTTTTTGACATAGAATTGGCATGCCCTCGCCTCCTCTCCCACCTCCTAAATATAATTTTATTTGAAACTATGATTTAAAAATTATTTTGTTGTAATCAAAATCAAACCATATTTTAGCAATCCTAATTGTATTTTGAATTATTTGGACATGCATTAAACACCTAAAATAGACCACAAACAAATCAAGTAATTAACTTGATAATTATCCATATATAACGTGCATAGCATGGTTGTTTAGTTGGGTTTCTACTTGTTCCGATTTCAAACTATTCATTTCTTCCTTTGAATTTTTTTATTTTATACTCTTTTTATGTGGGTTTATAAGATTAAAAAAATTGGCCAGGACTTTTTCTTTTATATTTATGCCTAAGTTTGTTATTATGGTTCTGATACTATTATGTGTGGCAAAATTACTATTATTGGCAAAATAGTTAGTTAAGTGGCCACTACGTATTTATATTTATTTTTTAAATATAAAAATATTTATATTTGAATTTGAGTTAAATTTCGTTTACATGTACAACAAGCTATAAAATGAGGGCAATGAGATTGTAACTCTTTCTCCCCCAAATTGCTTCTTCTCTGCAGCTTCTCTGCTTCTTCGTTCTTCTTCTTCATTTCTCTACTTCTTCCTTTCTCAAATTCCCGCCAACTCTTCTTCTCAATCCTCTCATTTCAGCTCTTCTTCTTCATTCCCTGTTCTCGTTGGTTCACTGACAACTAAAATTATTATAAAGATAGTTTTGTACAAATCAACGATTCTATCAAATTAGTATCCGTGCCATTCTTGGTCGCAAACTTCCGACTTTCTGTTTATGAGACATTCCAAAGTTTGGAAGAAAAAAGAAAAGAAAAAGAAAGTGCGTTTTTGTTTGGTGCTTCGTTGAGTTAGTAGTAGTTGTCATCAACTGATTTAGTCTGTAGAGTACAGATTTTCAAGTAGAGATGGAATCAACAACTTTTCTGGAAAAAATCAGTTAAGAAAAGTTGCCGTCTCGCCTAAATTGGTTGCTGCAGTTCAAGATGTCAAGATAAACTTGCAAAACTTGGTGGCTACATATAAACAAAGAACGAAGTGGTCATCAGAAATCATCACTTGCAGACATGATTTGGAAGATGGATCAGATCTATTCATCTTCACCATATCAGAGTAGAGTAGCATATCAATGTTCTTAAACATTGGAAGTGGGCATAGATGTAAGCTACAACACTAAAGGAACAATGGAATAGCACTCCAGATACTTGACCAAAGTCCAAAATGACTATGAATTGCAAGGTTCGAATTCGAATTCAAACATTTCACTGATTCTTCCATCATTTGTTAAGGATGGCTTTCATACATTTGATGAACATGGAGATGTTCATGAGTGGATAGGTGCTTGTAAGGCATTCTTGGAGAAATGTAGAGTCAATGAATATAATAAAGTCTTTCTATCGGCATCTCATTTAAAAGGTCTTGCTTGGTTATGGTATGATAAAAGGAAGAGAATGCTATCACAAATGAACTGGAATGAATTCAAGATGGCCTTAGATTCAAATTTTGCAGTGGCACATTCGCAAGCGGAAGATTCTATTTCATCTAGATTAATTGGTATGAATTTTGCATCTGAAAATGAGTTGCAATCTGCTATGTGTGTTCACCAAATACATGATTGCAGTGCTTGTGAAAATTATAATTTTGGTGTCAACATTAGCGCACACATGGAACCATCAATGGTAGTGACATATGAGCCTTCAGGAGTAAAGTCATATGTAATGGACATCCCTAGGCAGCTTCGTTTTCCTAATTGTGCTGATATAAAATCAGAACTAATTAGGCTGTTTACGCGGAGCCAAAATTGGAAGATACCATTTGTCACTATGTACTTGGAGTGTCTCCTACTTAGCAAGACATAAACATGGAAAGTGGAAGCAGTCAATTGTCTCTTAGACGAATACATTGGGATCCTGGTGGTTGGTTAGTTAGAGTGTTATCTATCCTCTCAGTAGCTATCAGAGTGAAGTTGCAAGTGGGCACTGAAGTTGATAGTCCAAGTAATAAGTGCACCATAGTACTCTCTCTTTTGCAGGGTTCATTCGTTTTTTCAACTTGTGGCAGCAAAATGTGACTTACATAATAACAATGAAGGTGCTGATTTGTTTGTTGCGACACAAGTTTTGTTCAAGATTTGGAAAGCACTTCTTGAAGTCATGAGTAAATGCATTGATAGGGCTAATCTGATGATCAAACACATAATGGCAGACTTTGTTGTCATAATTCCACCCAAATCACCATGGCTTGTCATGGATTTTAGCTTTCCTTTCATCTCAGCTCAAGTGCATGCACTCTGTTGTAAGCTTTTGTTTAGGGCTTCTGGTTTCACAATTCAGCTCCAAATGCCTTGGTTTGAAGTATTATCGGTTCTTGAACCATCTTGCATGCAATCTGTTATCTTGAGGACGTGTAATATAAAGTCCAAACTTCTGGAAATTTTGCACTTGAAAATATCATTTGTGCACAAGCTGGAACTTGATGACTTAAGAGAATTTCTGATTTTGTTGTTTGAAGGAATGCAATTCCTGCTGTTAAGTGATCCACAGGTGCATTACTTGCAAATAGAATTAAATTTGATCCATAGAAATATTTGGGATCCAGGTATTAGATGTCACTTTGGGGTTAACTACAGAGATATTGTAAATCTGTCTATACAGACAGTTGAGACGACAAAGATGGCATATGGTGATCACAAGCATAAAGCTTTTGTTGTAGATAAATCTACATGTCATGAGCAGTTGTTTATTGTATGGGATCCAGGAGGAGATATATATGAGAAGATTACAGATTTAATGTGGATGCAAGGGAAGATAAAAAGTGCACATCTTTCATCAAGGAGGTGTTTCCTGCCTTTTATCGTAGCCTTGCGAACAAGGCTCTTTTTAAAGGAGGAGGTATTGATACGATCATGGCGTGACCACTAGTCATGATGTGTGACATAATTACTATTGTTGGCAAAATAGTTAGTTTTGTTGATTTTTCCTCACCTATTCGTATCGGAAGAACTCAATTATAAGTTTTGGCTTTTCGGTTTATCACACTAATGGTTAGTGTTTCGTATACCTATGTATAATTTCGTCATTTTCTATAGAAGTTTAATGAGGCGACTTCTAAAATTCTACTCATATTCTTCTATATAAAGGAGAACTCTGTTGATGTTAAACAGAACATCCTTTTGAGAGTTTTTGAACATATTTGGCTTATAAAGGAGAGTTTGGAGAAGTTTTTCATTATCTCAAGTTGAAGTCGGGGTTTTAATCGAATGTGTGAGATTGATCCAATTTTCTTTTGAGGTGTATGTTAATTTCTCAATTTCTCATATATTGTATTTCTCAAAAATTATATATTTCAGATCTTGTTATTGGTCTAATTTGTATTAGGATAGTTTTGTCAAATTTTTATTCGATACTTAATTTAAGAATTTTAATCAAAGTTGATCGAGTAGGTTGGTCTTCTTTTTCCTAATTTGGAAGAAAGTTTCCATCAATTTTTATCTCGGTGTCTCTTATTCATCTTATATTTGTTTTCATTTCATCTCGAAGGGAAATATTTTCTAGGTTATTTTCGCTAGAGTGTCTATTTTCCAACAAGTTAAGCAGCCACTAAATATTTACATGTATTTTTCAAATACAAAAAAATTGTATGTGAATTTGAGTTTAAATTTTGTCTACATGTACAAGAAGTTTAAAAGGAGGATGGGTTGTACTTGAAATCCCAAGCAATGAAATCGGAAACCAAATTCCTTCTCTCTGCAACTTCTCTCCTTCTTCATTCTTCTTCATTTCTCTACTTCTTCCTTTCTTAAATTCCAATCAACTATTCTTCTCAAGCTTCTCATTTCATCACTTCTTCATCCCTTGCTCTCCTCTGTTCACTGACAACCAAAATTCTTATAAAATTAGTTTTGTACAGATCAACGATTCTATTGAATCGGTATTAGACCTTGATTCTTATAAAGGGTCTAATATCGATTTGATTGAATCGTTTATCTGTACAAAATTAACTTTATAAGAATTTTGGTTGCCAATGTGAACAGAGGAGAGCAAGGAATGAAGAAGAGATGAAATGAGAAGATTGAGGAGAAGATTTAGATGGGAATTTGAGAATGGAAGAAATAGAGAAATGAAGAAGAAGAATGAAGAAGCTGAGACGTTGCAGAGAAGAAGGAATTTGGGGAAGAGAGTTCCAATTTTATTGCTGGAGATTTCAAGTACAACCCATCCTCCTTTTATATTTTTTGTACATGTGGACGAAATTTAAACTCAAATTCAAATACAAATATTTTTGGTCTTTTTGTATTTAAAAAATTAATGTAAATAGTGGCTACTTAACTAACCATTTTGCCAACAATAATAATTGTCACATATCATAACTAGTGCCCATGGCACGATCGTATTAGGTCCAGTCTCATTTAAGAAAGTCAATCAAAGTTAATCTTAGTATTTTCATCTTATTTTGGAGAGGAGTTAACTGTCCACATAATTATCAAGATTTTGAAACTCTGAGGTGTTCCATGAATATAATATTAATTACCAAGCTTAAACACCATCATTGTAATAAATTAATCCAAAAACAAATTGATGGGCACAAAACATCTCTTCAAAACAATTAACTCAAATTAAAATATATATATTATCTTCATTTATAAACTGAATTTTACCTTACTATGTATTAATAGGCATTAGACGGGAAATAATTTAAAGATATTCCAATTTATATTCTTTAAAAAATCCTGTCCTTAGAGTTAATTCTAAGTCCAAACTAACATACTATCAAATGTAGTCTGGAGTCAACTTTGATATTATTTATAACAATGTGGTTCAAAAGTGGAA
>JAURVB010004336.1:0-11895 GCA_033002965.1 Piper betle
ACAGGTTTGGGAGTTAGCGCGGCAAGATACCGAGTAAAAGAAGATGGTTGATCGGATCAGGGAGGGTCTAGTTCGAAAATATTGGCTTGACGATGGAATCATCTATGCAAGTGGGGGCCGTTTGTACATCCCTACTGGTAGATTGAGACGGCCCAAGGCAGGACATCCGGGCATGGACCGGATGTGTGCACTCATGTCACAAGTGTACTATTGGCCGAAGATAGAGGCTGATATTGAAGTTTTCATGAAGTCTTGTTTAGTGTGTCAACAAGACAAGGTGGAGAGAAGACTAGAGGCAGGCTTGCTACAGCCTCTACCCACACCGACGAGACCATGGAGTTCGGTTTCAATTGATTTTATAACGGGGTTTCCTAAGGTACGAGGAATGTCCTTTGTGATGGTGGTAGTAGATTGTTAGACTATTTTCAATAACATGCAAGTATACACGGCTGAAACAAGTAATATAATGATAAATTCGAGTATCGTTCTCACAGAGAGATGAATTTCCTTAAATTAATTAAAAAAATAATATTAAGAGAAAAACAAAAACAATTGACTTAACTAGATATAAATAATAACTTTAAGTAAAAGCAACGTTAAAATTATAAAACTCGTTCTAGAGTCGAATTTCCCTTAACATGAATTTAATCTTTATCAAATCTTACTCTTATCTTTTATTCCCTCAGATTGTCGATCTAGGATAATTATATGACATGGTGGCTCCCGCTCCTTCATGCTTCTATTATTTTGCCTTAATTTCTACCTCCCGGTGATAATTGATTAATCAACAAAATAATGCATTAAGATTTGCCTTACAATCGCATACGGTGTTGTGTATCTTCCGACCACAACGACAAACAAGTCAAAAGACTCATCGTATGATGAATTATCAATGACTAATCTAATTAATTTCTTCAGAAATCTAATTAAACCTCGTGATCTAAGAATTAGGTGATCAATCTATTCTTAGCATTAAGAATATGATAATTCAAACACTTCGATTGAATAAAAGAATAAGAGGTGAAATGAATTCAATTAAATCATGTTAAGTTCCATTCTTCTCTAGAACGAAATATAAGACTACTCCATAATAAAAATAGAAAACATTATAAAGAAGAAACTAATTTTTATTATAAAAGAGAAAGAAATTACAAAAACTAAAACTACTTCTTCTACTACACTCTGAAGCCAAGAGATGAGATATGATCAACAACAAATGACCACCCCTTTATATAGAAATGGAGATACAAGAATTCGAAGAGGGTGTTCACAAATCGACGTAATCTAATTAATTATAATGTCCCTTTAAGTTTCAAACTGTTCGACTCTATTGAACACCATGAATTGTAGCCATTGGGTAGGGCCAAGTGTCATGACCAATCAAATCCAAAGCTTAATTTATTCATCTTTTTCTGCATTGAAACACCAAAATTAAGCATAAATAATAAAATATTAATTAACTAAAAAAATAAAGTAAAATATTACTTAATTAATAATGTTTATACTCGGGAAGAACAAAATCATATTAAAAATATGGGTAAATATTATATATTTTAAATGCTTAATATAGATCGGTTCTCCAAGTATGCCGTATTTTCTGCAGCACCACAGGCATGTCCAGCCGAGATTGCTGCGGTTTTGTTTGTCAAGAACGTGGTCAAGCACTTTGGCGTGCCGGCAGACATTATGAGCGACCGAGACTCCAGATTCACAAGACGATTCTGGACATGTTTATTCGGATTGCTAGGGAGCAAACTGAATTTCTCTACAGCCAATCATCCTCAGTCTGACGGACAGACTGAGAGAATGAATGCGGTACTAGAGGAGTACTTGAGGCATTTTGTAACGACCCAGTCCAAAGTGCAACGTAATGGGCTAAGTCATTTCTTTAAAATGGGTACCCCAGAAGTTAAAGATCTATAGTCCATTCCCACTTATAAACAAGATTTTCTCCCAGTAGGTATTAGATGTGGGACTAAGTTGAGGGATCTCACAATCCACCCACCTTAGGAAATTTCATCCCCGAAATGCCTACTCTTGGCCCGTTGCTAGCCCCAACCCACGTCCTTTCTGGCCCGTGACCGGCAGCCTAGCCAACGTTTCTAGTCTTGGCCCGTTGCTAACCCCATCCCACGACCTTTTTGGCCCGTGACCGGTAGCCTAGCCAACATCCCTAGTCCATCCTACCATCTAACACGGAACTAGGTCGGCTCTGATACCATTTGTAACGACCCAGCCCAAAGTGCAACGTAATGGGCTAAGTCATTTATTTAAAATGGGTACCCCGAAAGTTAAAGATCTATAGTCCATTCCCACTTATAAACATGATCTTCTCCCAGTAGGTATTAGATGTTGGACTAAGTTGAGGGATCTCACAATCCACCCACCTTAGGAAATTTCATCCCTGAAATGCCTATTCTTGGCCCGTTGCTAGCCCCAGCCCACGTCCTTTCTGGCCCATGACCGGCAGCCTAGCCAACGTTTTTAGTCTTGGCCCGTTGCTAACCCCAGGCCATGACCTTTTTTGGCCCGTGACCGGCAGCCTAGCCAACGTCCCTAGTCCATCCCACTATCTAACACGGAACCAGGTCGGCTCTGATACCATTTGTAACGACCCAGCCCAAAGTGCAACGTAATGGGCTAAGTCATTTCTTTAAAATGGGTACCCGGGAAGTTAAAGATCTATAGTCCATTCCCACTTATAAACAGGATCTTCTCCCAGTAGGTATTAGATGTGGGACTAAGTTGAGGGATCTCACACATTTCATCACAGCCAGCCAGACGAACTGGTTGGAACTTCTTGACGCGGCACAGTTTTCTTATAATCTGCATCGTTCTTCAGCAACGGGGCTGAGTCCATTTGAGGTGGCGACTGGCTATCAACCTCTCACACCACAGGAGGTTGCCCAACAAGGACGGGGGATCAAGTGTCCAGCGACGTACAGATTTGTGAGAGAAAGGCAAGACCTGTACGAGGATGCGGTAGATTCGTTAGCCAAGGCAACGCGGAGAATGAAGAGATACGCGGACTTGAGGAGAAGGCCATTATCCTTCAGCGTTGGGGACCAAGTCATGCTGAAGCTCACGCCACAGATCTGGAAGAAGATCAGGCGTACCGAGGTGCACAGAGCGTTGGTGCAACGGTATGACGGTCCTTTCGTGGTGGAGAAGGTCATCGGGAGTATGGCATACCGGTTAAAACTTCCCGAGAGATACAAGTTTCACCCGGTTTTCCACGTCAGTTTTCTCAAGCCTTTCCATGAGGATCTAGTCAATCCAAGGAGAGCTCGTCCTAAGAGAGCTCCACCGACTATCCGGCAACAGTTTGCAAAACAGGTGGGGAGGATTTTGGAGCATAGGCAAGGTGCTCCAAACTCTGGGACGGAGTATCTTATCAAGTGGAAGGGGGAACCGAAAAGCAAGGCGAGTTGGGAAAAGGCGGAGGACTTGTGGCAATTCGAGGGGAGAATCAAGAAGTATTTGGCAGGACTTAACCCTCCGATGAGGACATCGGCTCTCATTGGTGGGGGAGAACTGTTACAGGCTTAGCTTGTGGGACAGTCGGGCGCTAGGGTTTGGCGGTTGTCCCTAGCGAATCCCGTGTCAAAGGCGGATAGCCGGTGTTATTCGTGTGGTGGAACAACCTACCGGAGCCATGCATCATGTTGGAGTGCAGTTGGGGAACCGACGGGTGCAGCGTCTATCGGGAGTGCATGCGTGCCGGGACAATGACCGGTCACAATGTCGTGTGCCGATGGCGGGTGTAGCGGGCGAACAAGCCGCTACCGGGTACCGAGCCGTAGGGAATCAGGCGCATGCGAGGTCGTGCCGTGCCAGGAGCAGTACCGGGTGCGGGAGCGTGCAGGTGACCGTGCACCATGGCCGAGCATGTGGGCAGCAGTAGCGTGTGGGGACTAAGCAGGATGCTGGGAACCAGTTGTGTGTGTCGAGCGAGCACCACCGCGCGTGCCAGCTGATTGATCGATCAAAATACCGGGCATGACTAACCTGGTGTGGAGGTTGATGTGCGGGCACCCGGGTCCGAGTGAGTCTGGAGCCGGTGCTGTGTGCTGAGCGGTCTGGAGCCTGCTGTGTGCAGGATCGGTACCAGGTCTAGCCGGGGTGAACCATGAGGGTCGACCAGCAGGCTAGAGTGCACCATGGGCTTTCCAGTAAATGTGCTGGAACTCCAAGAGTTGTGGTGATGTCGGCAGATCATCCTGGACCGTGGATGAGGTGATCAACGGTGAAGGGCAGTGCTGGAACATCACTAAGGTGACTGCTGGTATTGAGCATGCTGAGCCATTGATCGGGGATTGGATGGCCAGGATCCAGCAAGGTGATGTGCCCCTTTTGTCCAGCCAATGCCTATATAAGGAGGAGTCTCATTTGGAGATGAGAGAGATCAGAGTGATAGAACAAGTGTGGGTAAGTGTCTCCCTTTGAGGTGAGGAGAGATCGAGTCGGGGAAAAGGGGACGCCTTGGGGTTTTCTGCAGCCAGTCCTTGCCGAGCCTAGGACTGGAACTCCAAGGTAAGCTGCCGGTGCAGCTGCTGTCCGCCTGAGGGCCGAGTCACCCAGTTCTGTCCAGCAACCTCGAGCGTGTGGCCGAGAGTTGCGAAGTCCTGTCGAGGGAGTGTCGAGAGGCCAAGTCGTGGGGAGTGAATGTCCACGACTTGCTGGTAGTCTAGTGTATAGATTACTTGTATCCTATATTCATACTAGTGGAATAGAGGTTGGGCTGAGTTCCCGTAAAATATTGTGTGTGCGTCGGATTTGGTGACCGAGAACCTGATCGGTGATTCCTGCGATCAGGGTGTGCCGGCAAGTGTGGGTGACCGGTACAGGGACGTATCACGCTGTGACTTGGTGCGATCGAGCAAGTGTCCGGCAGTGCGCTGCAACCGGGAAGCCGAGCGCCGGTACCTGGACGCGCCAGCAATCGGGCGTGGTACCGGTATTTTGCTCGGGTGTATGCGAAGGTGGTGTCCGGAGTGGTGCTGTGCAGTGCATCCGCTGGCTGCATAGCACTGTTGGCTGGTGGTTCCGAGGAGGGAAACACGCCGCACGGGGAAAGATTAAGGGCGAAAAATAAGACCCTAGATCAGCCCTGTGACACTAGCCATCACTCTGCCACGTGAACAAGGTTCACAATTCTTGTACCCACAAAAAAAACACAAGAAAATTTTGTTTGCTTGTTTGCTTCTTGTAGGGTTTTTTCAATTCCCGTTCACAGGTCAACTTCTCGAGTTCCCATTTGCGTAAAATTTGGTACTCCTCTATTTTTCGATGTCCTAGCCTAGATGTAATTTGGAAATTATTCATAAACTTCTTGACTTCCAATTTGCATAAAATTTGGTACCATGTTATTTTTCGCTGCCACAGATGTGTTAGTGGAGTAAGTTTTGTTAGTAGAGTATTAGGAAATTGGCTTTCTTCCTTGGAATGCATGCACAATTGGAGTTAATGAAAAATGCAATTTTATTTAATTATTATCAATTGTATCTAATTGTGCTAAATTGGGGAAATAATGAAAATCAAATTTATTGTCTTCTTGTTAAGCGACCCAAAAATTTCTCGTGTATTCTTTTGTTTTGTTGTCAGCTTCGTACTATAATGGCCCATCCCAATTGGTGCAATTTAATAGACTTAGTCATATTTTAAAAGTTAATTAATCAAGTTGAAGATCTTAAAACCATCCCCACTAATATATACTTCTAACCCTGGTAGGTATTAGATGTGAGCTAACTAAACCTTTTTGGGAATATCACATTCCACTCACTTTAAGGAAATCCAGTCTTGAGAATTCCTTTCTCCTAACATGTAAAATCTATGTCCTTTATCTTAGGATTTTATTTGTTGTTTGGATATTGGTTTGATTCAATTTGCCTCTTTGTTCTATTTGCTTTGGCTTAACTTTTAGCTCTCAATTCTAGGGAGAGTTGGTGTTACTCATGCCTTGGTTTAGAAGACATTGACTCATGTGGGTGCCTATTAGTGTGGTTTTGTTTGACATGCATTGTGTTTTAGAAGTAGCTAATAAGATCGTTTACACATTATAGTGGTTGGTTATTTTTGGGGGAGGGGGTGTTTTAGTCATGCATTTAGTGTCAAGATGTTATCAAATACTTAAGTAGATATGACCTTTGGCTTGGTGTCACACCACTTCCTGATAGTCTTCTACCTTATGTATATAACCAGTTTGACTTCATACTCATTTGAAGATTTCTTTAGTGTTGTACCATTATAAAAGTCATGAAAGTTCTGTAAGTATAATTTAATTAGAGTCATAAAGATGTCATAAGTCATGTCAAATTAATAGACCATACCATAATGTGGGTCGTCTTTATTAATTGTACATGCATTCATGCACATCTCTTCAATTCTCTATACAAAAATTCATTCTGTTTTCATTTCCTTGCCTTCTCATTTTTTCTATGAAAAACTTTATCTTTATAAACATATATTTCTACCCTGAATTCCAAATCGTATTAATATCATCCTTAAACCTTTTGTTGAGTTTTTCCAACATTGTCATTTGCCAGACCTTGCCAGAATTTGTTATAAAGTTGGTTGCACGTAGAGGTACCCGTACGTCAACTATACTTTGAAGAACATAATTTTGTCGTTGAATTTGTGGTGAAGCATTATTTTTTTGAGATTGTTGTTATTTAAACCTCTTCTTTTTCTTCTGACATTTGATAAAATCTTATAACTTTTGACTAGATTTGGGACCTTGATCTTGTATGCCTATAGTTTGGTTAAATCTTATATTTTGATAACTCTTGCATTATTGTTCTTATTATTGTTTTTTTTCCATTAATTTATATCATATTTTTATTCATATATTGTAATTTACAAATATAGAAAATAATTGATTTAAATTAATCTTATCTCGTTGAATCACGCATTCTCATGAATGCATCATATAGATTGTGTTTCATAACCCTTGAGGATGAAATCCTTTAAGTTGTTTTCAAAACCAAAAGGTATATCGCAAGTTGCTTCCTTCCGAAGGCTTAGTAATATTATTATTCCCTACCTAAGCCAAATATTATTAAATTATATTTTCATGATTTTGAGAGTGGGGAGATTGTTAGAGATTGTTTGGGTAAGTTCCACTTCAAGGGGTAAGTCCTAGGGTGTGACCTTCTTGAGGAGCCCAGTTGTTTCATTGTCAATAGTATTGACATAATGCTCTACTTTCTTTTCTTGCTGGATAATTTTCACCCCTGCGTTTATGAGTTTCTCACACTCCGAGAGGCGTAGGGTTACAAGTATCGTATTCTGTGGCATATTTCATGACTTTGGTGTACTTGGCTTGCCTTCATAGCTCAGAGGAGAGGTGCATGGTAGAGTTGGAGAGGATAGGAGAATGGTTGTTGCCTGATCAACTATAAGTCACACACTGGTGTAGCTTCCTTGGGGTGTTGTGTGATTCTTCTTGTGGTGTGGTATCCCCTTCTTGTTTTATTTAATATGAATTTGTGAGTTTGTACGCCAGATGATATTTTAGACATTTTATTTTGCGGACCAGTAACTTGTTGCATAACTTGTTACTGGCGTTGTTTTCTTTTTAATATTTCTCTAGGTGGTTTGCCTAGAGTTTCATTGACGGATACAAAGGATGCTAAAGTCTTCACACATACACATACTCCAGTGGCATTGTTGTCATGTTGTTTTATACTGCTTTTCTATTTTATTTTAGTCATCAGACAACTTTACTCTTGGCTTAGCATATTAATGTAATAACCCTATGTTTGGGAATTTATATTTTCAATAATTTCTAATATTTTGAATTATATTTATATTTCCTTTGTTATTGGTAGCGGTTCTCTTCCATCCAAGACGCCAAGTAGGTTTAGATCTTAAAGGGTTTTGTAGGCATGGTCTTCAATGCAATTAAGTTAAGAGATAATAATATTAAATAATATAACATTTTGGTTTGGTTCAGTTAAAGGATGAATCAGGCATGGGATATTACATCACATACCATCATCCATCCAACATGGTCCTAGATTCGCTCTGATACCACCTGTAAAGGCCTAACACAATTAGTGCAAACTGATGGACTTACTAATCTCTTAAAAAATGATTAATCAAGTTTAAAATTGTGTGAACTATCCCTACTAATATATTAAATCTCACTCTAGTAGGTATTGGATGTGTGACTAACTCAACTTTGGAGGATATTACATGTATATTATTTCCATGACAAGGGTGACCCTAGTCTATGATTAATATAATACTATCACACAAAAACCTCGTGTGAGCACTTCACTGCACAAACACTGTTCAAGCTATTAAGTGCAAAAAATTTAATCAAACATATAGTGGGCAACATTTAATCAAACAATATTCAAAAACTTTTCGAAGTGTTGGCAAATTTAATTAAACCATACAAGTGAATGATTTTGAAAATATCTCATACAAATTCCTAAAGTGAACTTGTCAAACACATGGGCTTTGTGTGAGGCAATTAAGCGAATATCTTAGATTTGTGTAAATTCGGCAATATGTCAAAACATAATAAACAATGCAAAATAAGGAGTGTAGGGAAAAGAAATTAAACAATAGAGACACAAGGAGTTTTTAAAGAGGTTCAGAAATCCTACTCCTCATTCCTAGCTCACCGAGTCCTTCGGTTGGGTGTCTTCTAGTTTCATTATGGCAAATACTTTTATACCTACAAACAATCACTTATTCTTCTACAAACTCTTTCCACCGAACCGAAAATACAAGTGCACTAGTTTCTTTCAAGCTCTTTCCACCAAGCCTACGACAACTAGGACCACTCCTACACCTAGGAGCAACACTCCAACACCTTGGAGCAATGCCAACCGAAGCTAGATCCTTCTACACAATCAACACCGAACGGTGAAGGCTCTCTCACACTCCAAACACTCTTGAAATTTACAAGATTTTTCTCACAAAAGATCACACCTTCAATCTTTTTATAAACACAAACACTCAAAGTGCCTTCACAAGACAATGATCAATCTCTAAGCTCTAAGAACACTTTGAATCTCCTCTTTGATCTTGTTGCACAACTTGATTTGAAAGCCTCAATGCTTCATCAGCCTCATTCACAATCGTCATTGTTTTCGAACCTTCTCCAAAGGTTCTATTTATAGCCGATGGTGGCTAATCTCCACCATTGATCTAAAAAGAAAAGGTTGACTTTTGGTGCATTGAACAAAGTTCGACCAATAGACACATTTTAGTGCTCATAATCGTTCGACTACTAAATGCTTCTACTGATCGATTTGAGAGCTTTCAAATCCCATGAATCCCATGCCCAAACAACCATCCAACGCTTTTTCGATCTCCTTGAGTGATGTTGTCCATGTCCATGCCCAAATCTGAGCTTCCCCTCGATTAATGATCACTCTTCAGTGTTCGATAGCTGATAGACCTTCTGGATGCTATCCAACCATCCCATTTACCAACTTTTTTGTGCCCTACTTTGATTGGTAGCCAATCGATCTTTCGAAATGCCTTTCAACCTCAGTCATTGAGGCTTATGTTTTCCAAAATTTGAATCTTGTCTACAGGATCATAAAAGCTTTTTCTTGAATACTCTTGAAGTGTTTAATCATGAAAACCTAGGGTGTAATTTTAGACCCATCATGTTGCACTTGGGCCGAATCATTACAATTGGTATCATATCCAAGTGAGTGTATAAGATGGCAGGTGAAGGAGCTATGTGGGAGAGAGATAACTAAGATCACAAATCAAACAGCTAGATCCTTTGATAGATCACAAGAATGGACACTAAATGGAAATAGTTTAAGTGGAAATAAGATAAAACACAATTAAGCACAAATAAATGATGATCAAGACAATCAAAATAATAAGTAAGTGAGGTAAGTTAGAACAAATTCAAACTCATAAAGATACTTGCTTTGGCAAACTAATCAAACTATGCAAATCGCTAGGTGCTTTGACTTTGTTCACTTAGTTTTCTAAAGTGACGAGTCAAACACAAGAAAACTAAGTGAAGAGTATAAAATATAAACTAAATAAAAATAAGCACACAAAGAGGAAAAGGAGAAGAGAGAAATATACAAGAGAATTTTTTAAGAAGTTCGAAACTCTACTCCTTTACTCTATCCCACCAAGTTCTTTGGATGGGTAGGTCTTCTTGCTTCACTGTGATAACTAATTTGTACATTTGACAGGGTTATGTCCCTTGACAAGATTGATTATATTTGTTTTAAAAATATTGACTTAGAGACGGTATTATAGTCTCAAAATTCAGTGACACATTGATGGGGCCCATTATTGACATGGTTATATCACTGAAAATTTCGTGACAATGCTTTATACATTGTGAATATTCAAAAATCGATTGATCAAAGTCTTTCCATGTCAAACAACCATGACATCACCTGATGAGCAATAATGTTATGACAAAAATTTTTGTGACATAATTTAATATATTTCTTTTATAAAACTGTGATTATACAACAATAATTTAAACACTATTTCTGTGGCTATGTATTTCTCACAGTTATTTTTGTAGTAAAACGCTAGCAGAGTCAAACTTTTCAACTTTTCACAGTTTTGTTGTATCTTTTTCGTTATAAATATTCAAACACGGAATTTATGCAAGTTACCCGTGTCTAAAACTTGTCACGAAAAATATATCGTGACAAAATTTATGTGTCGGAAACCCATTTTTCTACTAGTGTCAGGTCTAAACCAACTATGACATTCTTTACCCCAACTGGCCTTTTAACCCACTCCCTCTAATTTACAAAATGGACTTATGATAGATAATTTAAATTTCAATCACTTCTATGCCCAAAATCCTAAATTTGTCATTCCCATATCCAAATAGCGAATTCAAGTACCTTCTACACCCAATTTTCTCTAAAATGAACAGGCCATGAGGTCTATCTATCGTCTGTAGCAAATGATGACATATGATAAGAGTAGATTTGGATATTCAATATATAATATAGTTAACATGAAGGCACACAACTAATGTAGGAGAGTGCTAACTACAAACACTTAATACAAATAATTAGATCCCCACAATCTTTAAGGGTCTTATATAGATAGCAAAAATGGTCAATAACGAGGAAATAATTTAAACTTAAGTAATTGATAAACAAGTAAGCACAAATAAAATAAGCGAAAAACAAAAAGACAATATGAACACAAGTACTAATGTGTGTGTGAAGCAAAAGTTCGATTCTAAGATGCTACTTGTGTTGGTGAACAAGTTAAACAATCAAGTAGTAAAATACTTAACTCTCAATAGCCATCAAGTCAGTCACAAGAGAGTTAAGAAAATGTGCAAGTTAAATGAATGCAAAAGAAGTAAGAGCATACAAGTAAGATGGAGAAGAGAAAGGACACAAGCAAATTTTTAATGAGGTTTCCACTTTTTCTCTTTCACCAAGTCCTTTGGTGAGTAGGTTTTTGTAGCTCCACTAGGCAAGCATTACAAGCAAGCAAGTTTGACCTCTCTCACAAGCACTTCACAAGCACTAAGGAAGTTTGCATTCCAAACACCTTTGAAGTCTCAACAAACCTTACTTCTCCAATGCCAAGTTCAAAGGATCCTAGCTTCAACAAACTCCAAACACCCGAGGAGCTTTACAACCTTGGAAGCTACACCTTCTCCAAGCACATTCTCTCCTCAAACAAGATGTTTCCTTACACACACTCGCACACTTTGAGAGCTCACAAGCTACTCAAACACACTTGAGCTAACCTCTATAAAATGTACTCTCCTTCGTAAAATGAAAAACACCTAGAGTACAAGCTAATATGTAAGCCTTCGTTGACACAAGCTTGTCCTTACTTTTGATCCAAGATAGCCTACAATTCATAAGAGCAACAAGAAGTGTCCAAAACACACTCTCCTCTCCATGAATTGTAGCC
>JAURVB010004340.1:0-48566 GCA_033002965.1 Piper betle
TAAATGTTGACCTTCTTGTCTCCAAGTCACGTGTCATGTCTGCATCAGTGTAGCCAACCAACAAAAGTTAATCACTTCCCAAACAAAAATACATTTTGGATGGACCTCTCAAATACCTCATTATCCATTTAATTGCTTGCCAATGTTCTTTGCTTGGATTTGCTAAACGTCTCTTAGCAATTCCAATTGCATATGCTATATCCAGCCTTGTACAAACTAAAGCATGCATCAAACTACCAACAACATAAGCATAAGGAACATTTGTCATTTTCTTTATCTCTATTTCACTTAAATCACTTTTCTTCAACTTAAAGTGGCCCCTAAGTGGAACTCCAACAGGCTTTGCATTTTTCATGTTGAATTTTTCAAACACCTTTTCTATGTACTTTTTGTGACATCCAAAACTTTATAGCTCTCTGTCATGTCAAATAGACATTCTCAAGATTTGCTTTGCCGATCCCAAATCTTTCATTGCAAAGGATTTATTCAAATTCTTCTGTAAACTTGCAATCTTGGCTCTATCATATCATACAATCAACATGTCATCCACATAAAATAATAGAATAATAAAGTCATCATCATCAAACCCCTTAATAAACACACAGAGATTAGAAACGAACTTTTTGTACTCATTGCTTTCCATATAAGAATCAATTTTTTTGTTCCACTGTCTAGAGCTTGCTTTAAACTATACAAACTCTTTTTTCGATCTGCACATTAACTGTTCCTTTCTTCTGACTTTAAAACCCTCTGGTATCTCCTCAAGATCACAATGAAGAAAGGTCGTCTTCACATCTAACTGTTCAACTTCTAAAGCCAAACTTACAGCTAAAGCCAGAATAATTTTAATAGAAGACATTTTAATAACAGGAGAAAACTTTTCATTGAAATCAATAGCATTTCTTCTGTCTAAAGCCCTTCACCACCAACCATGCCTTGTACCTTGGTTGTGTGCTCTTTTCTTCATGTTTGATCTTGTATACTCATTTATTCTTTAATACTCTTTCCCCTTAGGAAGATCCACCAATTTATAAATGTGATTATCATGTAAAGATTTCATCTTATTTTACATTGCCTTCAACCACTTCTCATTTTCTACATAAACTTTGACCTCACCAAAATTTTCTAGTTCTCTACATTCATTCAATGATTTTCACATATTTTGATAATGGATATCTTGTTGATGGAAATGGTTCATGAGCTAATCTTCTCATATTAGTTGGCTCCCCTTGATCAGAATCCCTTGTTCGTGTCCAACATCATTAACAAGCTCATTAGAAATATCATGAACCACCTCAATCCTTAACCCTCATCATCACTAGGTGGGGAATAATTGTGTCATCCTGAGCCTCCTCTTCACTTCTAGTTGAGGTTGAATATTCTTTTATCTTTTCCAAGTTTTCCTAAGATTTTGTTTGAAGAACTTCTTTTTACCAAAGTCCTCAATTATGTGATCCTCCCTGAAAACTACAATCTTTGCTTCGAATAAGTTTTCTATTCTTAGGATCCCAAAGTTTGTATCCAAACTTATCAAACCTATCATCACCAAATCCCAAAAATAACATTCTCCGGCTCTAGAGTCAAGCTTAGCCTTTTGTTCTTTGGGCACATATACAAAGAACTTACAACCAAAACTCTCAAATGAGAAAAATTGATCTTTTGTCACTCAAATCCTTTTTGGTATGTCATTATCCAGTTCATGTATGGGAGATCTGTTGATCAAATAATAAGTTGTGCTTATGGTCTCACCCCAGAAGCTTTTAGGCAACTTAGCTAAAGACAACACACTTCTAATCCTATCAGAGATGGTCATATTTATTCTTTTAGCCACTCTATTATTTTGAAGAGTATAAGGAACATCTTCTCATACCTAATCTCATGCTTACTATAATATTCATCAAACTGAACAGAACAATATTCACCACTATTATCACTTCTAACGCATTTTAAGAGCTTACAGGGTATTTTTTCAACCAATATATGAAAATTCTTAAAGATGCCAAAAATATTACTTTTATTTTTCATGTCATAAACCTACACTTTCCTAGAAGTATCATCAATAAAAATGACAAAATAAATAGAATCACTAAGAGATTTTACCTCCATAAGCCCACACACATCAGTGTGTATTAACTCACAGAACTTGTGACTTCCTTATACTTGTGCTTGCAAAGGATATCCTACGCTATTTTCCCACCAAATAATAGTCACAATGACTAATTATGATGTCCCTGACCTTAGGAAGGAGATTTAACTTCATCAACGTCTCTAATCTCTTCTCACTCATGTGTCTCAATCAATGGTGCTACAAATCAACAGTGGAATCAAGTGAGGGGATATTAACCTCCCTTCGAACTAGACTCGTCTGAGTCTTGTATAAACTACAACACTTCTTCCCTTTGGCAACAACAAGAGAACCTTTTACAAGTTTCCACACACCTTGTAAAAATTATGAACCAAATCCTTCATCATCAAACACTCCAGTTGACAACAAACTTATCCTTAAATCTAGAAATATGTCTAACATTTTAAGTACTAATTTGTAACCCATGTTTGTTACTATATGCACATCTCCAAGTCCCACAATTTTAGAAGTATCACTATTTCTCATATTCACTATACCCAAATCGGAAGGTTCATAGGTAGTAAAGAAATCCCTGCTTAGAGTTGCATAGAATGATGCTCCTGAGTCAACTATCTAACTAGTATCACAATCAACCGTCAAACAATCATTCCCATAATCAAAAAATCACTAATTCATCACGTACAACATTAGTATCTTTTTCTCCTTGATCCTTGTTGTCCCTATTTTTCAAGTTTTCCTTGAGCTTCCAACAATCCTTTTAATATGACATATCTTGTCACAATAATAACACTTCAAGTTCTTCATGGATTTAGACCTTCCTCAACTCTTGTTCCTTCTCTTTGTGTCCTATTTCTTGATCTACATCTAGCCTCTTCTGACATTAGCGCATAAGACCCTGAAGTTGGTAGAGATTTCTTCTCACTTCCTCATTCATTAAACTGCTTGTTAACATATCTATTGTGAGTTTTCCATTCGGAGCAGCATTGCTCAAAGAGATCACAAATGTTTTCCTATTCTCTCGTAATGTGTTGAGGAGTAGGATAGCTTGCAATTCCTCATACAAGCATTCTTCATCTTGGTAAGTTGAGTAATAATATTCTTTATCTCATTGAGATGCTCGCTTATGTTACTTCCATCCTTACTCCTCAAATTCACTAATTTATTTATCAAAAGGGTCGTGTTGCCAGCAGTATTCCTCTCGTAAACTTTTTAGAGTTTATCCCATATAGCTTTTGAGTATCTTAATTTAAAAATATGATGATACACAATTTCATCTACTCATTGTCTCAAATAGGCCATAACATTCCTATCCAACTAATTTCAGTCTTCATTAGTCACCTCTGCAGGTTTCTGACTAGTAATAGGTTTAGTACAAATCCTTAGAATATAAATAATCAATCATTTTTCTTTTCTAATAATGTCAGATACTCAACCCTTCAAGAAATATCATCTTAACATACTTTCATCAACCATCTTGTTGAAATATAAATCACAAACACACCAAATAGGTTTTAGAAATTTCGTGCTAACACCTAATGCACAGAAAATATCAATAACCAAAATTTACAAACCAAACAACTAATAAACCAGATTATGATACGCACTTGTTGGGATTAATTAAATATTAAAATCCACATTTATAACACATAAGGATGAGAAGTACCAATCAAAATAGACACCACTCTAACCCAACAAAATACCTTCTAATATGGACAAAAGTAATTTTACGTAAAAACTCTAAATTTAGGGGAAAACACGGCAAATGGATAAGATCAAATTTACTATATTACAATTTAATACAGAAAAGATTCACAGAAAAATAAACTCCCCATTATTAATTTATTTTAATTTGTACAAAATTAATAAATTAGTATAAATCATAAAAGATAATAACAAAAGAATATTACAGATTAAAACTTATCGAAGTTACCATTGACGATTACAAGCGAATGTCAACAAAATATTTACCTTTTCTCAAACCATAATTTTTCCCTTCTCTTTGTCGCTTTTTTCTCTACGAAAGAAGAAAAACGTCCGTATCTCTCTCATAATGCAAAATACATTTTTAAAAATCTTTAATTTTTGCCCAAAACAAGGTCTTTGATCTGTTTGGTACAGCTTTATTGCAATTAATTGACTACAATGGCTCAACGCATGTAGGAAAATCCGTTGTTACTTTTACTTAACTTACCATGCAATTTTTTTTGCAGCAGAGGCAAGACAACGATACAGGAAAGCGTTATAAAAAACTTTTGTGCTAATCTTGTGCGGTAATTTTCTCTGGTATTTTTAAATGAAGGTAAATGAAAATGAATTGTTGTTAGCTACTGGATATTAGGACTTTGTTTCCTGGTCAGTTTGGCTTTGCCCATTGCTTTTACATGACTATGAAACGAGGTAAGCGGTAACCATGTGAAAGCTCATGGATATTCAAATGTTACCCCCACGTTTTAGTCGGCTACTTCACTGTTCAAATGTGATGTTTAATGTTTTCTCGGATTACATAACATCAGTCATTCGCTTAACCTTCTATAACACAAATCAGATTGCTAACATTACCCCCCACGCAGTGATTGACCACTTAACTAAAACAAGATACGTACAAATTGAAGTAAGAAGTGAGCCAAAGCTTAGAAATAACCAAAGCACATCAAATACACAAAAGTCACACTTCTATGACAATAGCAGGTGATTTTGCAGCCCTAGGCTCCCCAGCACTGGCATGTCCCTCTCTGCCCTCTTTGGCCGAGGACGTCGTTTATACCGCGGGCATGGGCACAGGCATAGGTGCAGTGAGGAGGAAGGATGGCAGGGCCGTGGGCGTGACGAAGAGGAAGGGTGATAGCATCGCGGGTGGTAGTAGGAGGAATAGTTAGTTTTTTAAAAATATAATTTAATTTTATGATTAAAAATAACTACAAAAAAATATAATTTTGGATCACACCGAGACTATCCTATCCCCTCTATATATATAGGCAGTATATGGTGCGCTGTATGCTTTTGCAGCGCACTATACGTTGCACTAACGAGAGCCGCTAGATCAAAATCAAGTGGCTCTCATTTATTTCCTCACCTCTTCACTGTTGGACCTACCCGTCGGCCCGTCTAACCCTCCCCCTCTCGCCCTTGACCGCCCCGCCCCACCGTGCACCCCCGTCGCCGCGTCGCCCTCCCCGGCCACCACCCCCTCCCCTCACCTGGTCAGCACACTGCACCACCAACCCCCTCCTTCACCTCCGCTCGATTTCGCGCCACCGTCCCGATTATGCGGCCCTCTCCCCCTCACCCCCAGCCTGCACCCGACCCTACCAGTGGGGTCAGGCGCTTACTGGGGGCGAGTGGGGGAGAGGGGCCGCAGAATCGAACGGTGGCAGAGGGGGCGGTACGGAATCGAGCAGTGGCAGAAGAGGGGGGTTGGTGGTGCAGTGGTGCCAGCTCGGGGGGTGGTGGCCGGGGGCTCTAGCTGGGGGATGGGAAGGGCGGTGCGCGGTGGGGCAGGGTGGTCGCAGATGAGAGGTGCGGGTTGGGCAGGACGGGCAGGTAGGTGGGTCCAACAGTGAAGGGGTTGAGAAATAGATGAGAGTTGTTAAATTTTAATCTAGCCGCCCTTGTTATTACAGTATATGGTACACTTCAAAAGTATACACCACACTATAATCTTTATATATATATATTAAAACATAGTCTTCGCGGAGAGAGTGAGAGTAAGACAACAAGGGAGGCGAGTAAGGTTGGGACTTGGGACTCGGGAGCCACACAAAAATGCTAGAAATAGGCGGTCACAACTTCCACACAGAAGCCGGCCAAAAGAGTTAGAGGGGAGGGGAGAGTGAAGCGAGAAGCTTTATAGAAAACATATAGCGCATAGCAAGCACATGGTGGCGGCCGACGTCGACATGGCCCTCCCCGGCCTCCCTCCCGCCGCCGCCGACGACGCCTCCAAGAAGATCCGCAAGCCGTACACCATTACCAAGTCCCGGGAGAGCTGGACTGACCAGGAGCACGACAAGTTCTTCGAGGCCCTCCAGCTGTGAGTCGTCGTTCTGCTCTCTGGATTTAATTTTTTTGGGCGGCGGCGTTCGATTGATTCGTGCTGGAGTTCGAAACTTCCCCAACAGTGGGTTGCTGGTGGATTTGGTGTGAAAAGATTGGTTCTTTGATTCGGGCTCTGTTGGATTTTTCATGCTTTTGTCGAGGTGTCTCACGGCGTTGTGCTTGATTGGTTGTGTTACTTGTGTGGTCGAACGACTGGGTGTGGTTTTTGGGGTTCATTTTTAGTTCTTGCTTGTAAAGATGAGTCGCATACATCTGCTTGCTTCTGGGGTTTGTTCAAATTAGTGAATTACCTTTCTGTTTTCGGGTGTCACGGTGTTGTGCTGATTGCATCCGTAGTTGAACAATTTCATGTGATTCGGAGTTTAAGTGGGGCTGATTGCGAATCTATACAACTCTAGCTTGTAAACAAGGTTCACGAAAATCTGCTTGCCTCTGGGTGATCGTTCGAATCAGTGACTTGTCTGAGTTTGTATCATTTTTGGGGGGCTTCTACCAGCTATACTGTGTTTAATTTTAGTTCGAGTTATATCGAAATATTTGCAAAGTCAATAATAATTTCTTTATAACGGGAATAGTGTGGTGATTATTCTGTGAAAATTAGGCCCTTACCATGTCTTCCCTGCCGTTGGCTATCTATTAAAATAAATTCTTTCCAAATCTATAATTGAATATATGTTAATTGCATTAGCATTTTTTCTATCCTGAAGTAGTTTATTTCCAGGAAGTGATTCTTACGCGTGACCTTTTTTTTTTTTTTGTGCAATTTCAGATTTGATCGTGACTGGAAGAAAATCGAAGCATATGTTGGTTCCAAGACTGTGATTCAGGTAATCTGGGATCATATTTGTGTTTACGTTTGAAATTGTGGCAAGAACTGCTTCTGTCTTTTCAGCGAAGACATAATTTTGAAACTGCGTATTTTCCAATAATTATGTTAAATCTTACCTTTATTCAATGACGTTCCATCCCTTTAGCTACAAATAGATAGATATGAAAAGGGTGAATGTTAGAAGGGGAACCTAAGGTTGAATCCATGTGTCTGGATGAATTTACACCAACATTATTAATGAACACACACGAACTAACGTTTGAAAAAATCATACCATCTATAGTGTAATTTGGACAATGATCTGCAGATTATTTTTATTATTCCTAGGCTGGAACCTGGTATTAAAATTTGATTCTATAGTGCAGGAAGAAGGCTTTACTAAAATTGATATTATATCTCAGAAGTTGATTGCTTTCACATTTCAATAAAGTGGCTAATTTCATTTAGGTTATGCTTCCTGATTCAGATCACAAAATGGATAAAAATGAGTCATAATCGTCATCATAATTTACCGTTCCAAGCTATAGGCTAGGCTTCACGAGATATCATTACATGAGACACATTAATACTGCTACTTTCATTTTAAAATGGGAAACAATTAAGTCTATTGGTGGAAATGTAAGATCCCTCATAGTTTGTCTCACATCCAATGTCTACCTTGATAGTATCCAACATATTAATAGGGATGTATTTGTGATCTTTAATTTGGTTAATCGTTTTTCAAGAGATAACTAATGCTATCAGTTTGCACTAATTGGGTTGGACGGCCATTACCTAGAGCCAAATCATGATCAATGGTAATTTGTTTAGATATAGATAGTAGGTTCATGAGCCATAGAAAGAATTTTTAGGGATGAAATTTTTTTAAGGTAGGTTAAATGTAATATTCTCTAATTAGTTAATCTCATATCCAATACCTATCGGAGTAAAATCTAATATATTAATTAAGATGATACTTACAATCTTCAACTTGGTTAACCACTTTTAAAGAAATGATTAAGTCCATCAACTTGTACTAATTGGCTCGTATTGTAACAAGTGGTGTAAGACTTAACTCGGGACCGTGTTGGATGATGGGGGTTTGTGTTTAATTGGGTTGTATTGTAACAAGTGGTGTAAGACTTAACTCAGGGACCGTGTTAGATGATGGGGGTTTGTTTAAGCAAATTCACATTAGGCTTAATAGCCATAAAAAAGGAATTTCGGGTCCAAATTTTTTTAAGGTGGGTGTAATGTAAGGTCCCTTCGAAAGTTAGTTTCACATTTAATACCTATTGAGTTAAGATTCAATATATTAGTGGGCATGTGCTTATGATCTTCAACTTAGTTTATCCCATTTGGAGAGATGGCTAAGTTCATTAGTTTGCATTAATCAGGTCGGGCCGTTACAGAAAACATTAATATTGTCACAATTTGATTCATTATGGTGTTGACTCATCCATCTTACATGTGCTTTGGATGGCAGTTGCATAATATCATGACTTGAGGTTGGGATCTTAGTGTTATTTGATGTGATAGATCTTTTGAGAAGTTGGCTTGCATGATATGATACATGTTTTTAAAGGATTAATCACTTGATATGTGAGGTTTCTTTGATATTTTCTTCTTTATAGATAGCTCAATGATCATAAACATCAATAATTGTTCGAAAATTTTTATATAACGGTTGAGAATGAAGTACATAGTTCATTGTTCTCATGACTGTGACATGTGCTAGTACTTTCCAAAAAGCTTTGGTTAAAATGAAAACACTCAATACTTGTATATTTACGCTGCCTTAAAAATGTTCTGCATATAAAGAGCCTATTATTTTCAGAAACATAATAGTCTGTTAATTTTACCAGATTCGGAGCCATGCACAAAAGTATTTCCTAAAGGTTCAGAAGAGTGGAAACAATGAACACCTGCCACCACCCAGGCCAAAGCGAAAAGCAGCCCATCCTTATCCACAAAAGGCTTCCAAAATTTGTAATATTTCAACTACCTTCATAGTATTTTTGTTTAATTAATTGCCCTGAGTTTTCTGGATTCTTTAAGTGCTTGTGAAAGTGTTGAATAGAGTTCTCATTAGTATGGCACTAATCTGTCTGCACTGGGTTTGTAATCATGAAAAGAGGCTATTTGTTACTGGTCATGATGCAAAGAAGTTTAAGTTTGATGATTATAGATACATGTATCTTGTCTTTGTCTTGAGTAGTTAGGTCAAAGGGCGGGAGCTGGTTTTGGGAATTAAATTAGAACAATTTGTTGGTGGATATGTTGCGGAGTATCTTGTCTTTGTCTTGAGTAGTTAGGTCAAAGGGCGGGAGCTGGTTTTGGGAATTAAATTAGAACAATTTGTTGGTGGATATGTTGCGGAGCTCTAGGTTGACTTAAGTGATTGCTTACAAATTGAATTTGAATGGAGTTTATGTGTGCAATATTGCAGCTCCAGTTCCATCACAAACAATTGCGTTCCAAGGATCATCATGTTTGGCTGAGCCTGCTGTTGGTGTTAGAGTAGATTCATCCTCAGTGCTTAGGAACTCTTTAACAAGTACAACCTTGCCTTCTTGGGGCCATAGTTCAGTTCTTCCGAATAATATATCGCAAACCAGAAAAGGTTGATGGGCACCTAGTGTTCATGGCATTTTTCTAAATGGCCTCTTATATATCGAGAATCTGGTTTTTAAATTTGAACTTATCCAGATGATGTTGGACCCTCTGGAACTGCTGTCTGCTGTAGCAGTACTGAAAGCCCTCCTGAGACGTGGCCAAGGGGGATCTATCTGATCATGCAAACCATGGACTGTCACTTCAAGGTGAGCTATTTACAGTGTGCAAAAAAATTCTAGGAGAGCGAACTGCATATGCGAAAATTTTGCAATTTAATCTTGAACGTAATAAAGATGTGAAGCTTCTTCTACCTTATCCCAAAAGGTGTATTCAAATCAGTTTTTTTTATCTTTAAAAAAAAAAGGTGTTGCAGACTTGCATCCTAATCGAGGATCCTTGTACTAAAGCAAAGATGGCATCAGTTCATATAATTATGTTGACGTTTTGTGTTTCATGCCACTCGGTTGATACGTGATCTATTTTTTCCCTCAGTATGCGGCTAGCCTACCTATTTTTAACTTGTGTGTTTTTTGTTGTCTTTTATTATCTACAGTTATACCTGATTTTGCCCAAGTCTATAGCTTCATTGGCAGTGTCTTTGATCCACATGCCAGTGGACACCTTGAGAAACTCAAAGAAATGGATCCTGTTGATGTTGAAACTGTAAGCCTTATTCATTTAGCTGCTTTCTTGTTATGTAAAATATTTAATGCACTTAATTTTTTTTCAATGACAAAGGAAATATAGGAGGAAGAATATGCCATCTTTAGTGGACAATTTGGAAAAAATTATGATCTCTCTTTCTCTGGGTATACAAAATGGGGGCATAGCTTTGGGTGGGCAGTTTAAAAATGATGGAAGATTGAGCTTATTCTACTTGTGGCCATTCACCATTTTAATACGAAAAATAAGGCATATGTTGACTTATGAGAAATAAAATTCTCCTGATTGCAAGATGGTAGTGAACTAAATTGTAATGAAGAAATAGTAACAGATGAGTTTTGTTAGTCAGATTATGGAAAAGTTGCTTCACAATTTCCATTTTGTTGGGGAGGTCAAGTGTCTCAATGTATGTCTAAATATGCACGCAAAAGGAACTATCATATTAATAATCAAATTATTCTGGTTCTGTATAGTCTATCTGATAAAATACATGGAGAGTCAGCTTCTTGTAAATTTCTTCTAAACATTCAAACCCAAATCTTCTAGGATCATGTGGATAATGATGGTGATGTTATCTTTCAACCCTTCTTTTAGAATTTTTGAATTTGAATTTGTTGTTTATCTGAGGCACTTCGTTGATGGAGCTGTTCACTATAAACGCTGTGTTTGACTTTCTGGCAGGTTTTGTTGTTGATGAGAAATTTATCTGTCAATTTGTCAAGTCCAGACTTTAAAGATCATGTAAGTTTGATGATTACCTTCGTAGTTAATTGTATTCCCTATTTATCATTATTATATGTGCTCTAGTATGACTTTGTGCTAGTAGTATAAAAGTAACAAAATTTGTAAAGGTGCACCTCCTGGCACTGAGTAGGGAACAATAAGGGTTTTGTATAAAAAAAGGTGGCCTGTAAAATTTGAATCTGTTTTGACAGGCTCCATGGCTGAACACCCTTGCCCCACTCTTTAATGATACATGTTTGTAGGGCAGATTAATTTTTTTTTTCTTGACGTTTGCATATGAAATTGTTTATCAGCTGACGTTGTTCTTGTACCTTTAAATGAAAGAAATTTATCTGCAAAAGTTTTTTTTCTCTGCTTATGTTTTGATTTATATTTATAAAAAGAAATATTAATGGTGAACACAAGCCCTTGACAAGTTAACCTTTCTTAATTTTTTATCTAATTTCCTGTATGAGAATCTTCTCCCCTCCTGAAGTCAAAGAAGGTGAGATTAGGCTTTAGCATCATTTCTGATTTACTCGGGTCATTCCTATTAGTTGAGTGAATACATTAGAGTCTCTAAGGAAGAATATCATTGCATAACATGAATACAACTAAATTTGATATTGTAAATTTAGATGGGTTAACTGGTTGTTGTAAAAGCGTAAGCTGTTGGAAAAGGGAACCATTTAAGAGCTACTTAACTCTCCCTCAGGTAAAAAATGGCCATTGAGCAAAATAAACACTGGCAAATATGTTCTTCTAGGTTCAAATCCGCACTGTTTCACATTGATATAATGTAAATTTAGTAGGTTTAATATTTGTAAAAGCTCAAATTGTTTGGAAAAAGAAACAAGTAATATCTATTTTAACATATATCAATGTGCCCAATTACCTTTTTCAAATGTGATTTACATTAGTGGTCATCTGCACTTTGCCATTTTGTAGATATCTGTTTATTTTTTCTGGATGTAGAGAAAATTGCTTTCATCATATAATGCTGGTGGCGATGAAGTAAAATCTGGCAAAGCAAGTGAAATTCTCCCGGCTCATGATTCTCCCAATACTCGACCTCTGTAAGAAGCCTGTCGTTTCATTATGGTCTTGTCTTTTATGTGGTCTTACGTGTGCTTCAAAGATAAATTATCATCTCAATATGGTTTTGATAGAAAGAATTTATTTCCACATTATGTTTGTATTCTCTGTTTCCATCCTCTAAAATTTGTATTATTTTGCAAGGAACATTATATTTAAAGACGTGTAATAATACATATAAAAGCATAAAATGTATATGTTATTAAATGGTACAAGGTCATATTTCTCATCCCAATTCAGTTACCATACCGTATCAAGATAACTATGTACATTAGATTTGCCTCGTTTCTTATTTATGCTTGCATTTAACTTTTTACTTGAGAAGTTAGAGTTTTTTTATAGGCAAATCTTGTCAAACATTCGTAGAAATTTTGACCAGCTGTCAAACATTTGTTCTATCAGTCAAGGTTACAAGTGCTTGGTTGATGCAGCATATGAAATTCTACTGTAGCAAAAGTGTAATAGATCTTAGGAAAACTAATCTGTAAAAGCCTAAACAATTGATAGGCAAGGGTCAATCTCACATGATAAAGTTGTGATCTAATTAAATCTAACTTTTTTTGTGGCAGGATGAAAGAAAACGAGTAAGATTTTACTGGCATGCTGTGAACTTGCTGTTCGTTGTATTTTAATCAGTATTGTTGGAATGCAAGTGGGTCATTCACCATGAAGTGCAGGTTGGCCTTTTCCAAGTCGTGTCAAACGCCTGTGCGACTCTGCCTGCCATTTTCTTGTGTTCCCTCATATAACTGAGGTATGTACAGGTTTATTTGCTGAAATGCCAGTTTTGATAGTAATTATGTAAGTTTTCTGTAAATGAGTGTTGATCCCGTTTAGTAAGTTATGTATTTGTAGAGACCTAGGTGTAAATATACATGTAGCTAATCCATGGCATCTACTTACTTTAGCTGGTTTAAGCACCATGAGGTGTGGAAGCAGTTGGATTAATGATGTTCCCAGAAAATATCAGAATCGAAACAGATTAACTGGGTTTTAAATGTGCTTTATAAATAATCTCATATTACAAATGGGAAACCTTGTTAGCATCGTGATCTTTTTATTTGCGTGTAAAGCATGTTGGAAGGAACTGGTCAAATCTTAATGGTCGTTTTATGTGCGATTCTGTTGCACAATGAGATCGAAGGAGGCGATTTTGCAAGCAATACTACCCTTCAAGGGAAGTATAATATGGCCGCTTGTTCAAGCTCTCCATGGAGACCTTTCCTGTTCGCCATATTTTTCATCCTGTTCTTTTGAAACACGGAACGAAATATACTAGAGTGAGTCATGCGGCTGTACAGATTGCCATGGCGAAAAAAAGAAAGAAAGTGAACGATCCAGCGCAAAATATGCCCGCTCCTTTAAGCCTGCTTGCTAGGGTATGGTTTAACCAATAACCCAACTGTTGTGGCCGGCTAATGTGTTAGGATTGTGTTTATGTTCACTGATTCAATTCCAGCACTTACAGCTACAAAAATTTTATTGATAGTAAAACATTTTCACTTGTTCCAGAATGTGATTATGATGATGCACAAAAGTTTTATTTTTTTAAGGGTGAGGAATGTTTTTTGTGATTAGAATAATCTTTAGCTATGCCTTTTTTTTTTGCACCCCATTTGTGCTTGGAGCATATGTGAATTTCTACTAATCATCTCTGCAAACAAAAAGTTAACTACTCAAAAAGAACCAAGTTAACAACATCATAATGAAAACTTGGTTGGGTTTGATTTGATTAAGTCATTTAAAGCGTACATAGACTTTTAGTAACGATCTTAACAAATAAGAAGTTAAAATACCTGATTAACATCAAAATGGAAATTCGGTTGGTATAAATAAAAAAACCCACGTACGTGAAATTTTTACTTTTATTATAAGTTAACTTGAAAACCTAATAAGATTTTTTAAGAAATTTGGTTTGCATAATTTAAAAAATCACGTATACGTAATTTTAATTTTTATTATATATTAGCTTTAAAACCCAATAATAACTTTAAGAAACTCGGTGAGATTAGTTTAGAAACCTATGTGTACGAAATTTTATTTTCTATTAGATATTAACTTTAAAATTCAATAAAAAATTATACCAAACTTGCAAATCGGAAAATCAACATGCATAAAGTTTTATCTTCAATTATATATAACTTGAAAACCCAATAAGACTTACAAGAAACACCTTTGACATAATTAAAAAAATATACATGCATAAAATTTTATTTTTATTATATATTAACTTGAAAATTCAATAAAAAATTATAAAGAAATTTTTTTGCATAACTTAAAAGATCAACATGTACAAAATTTTATCTTCTATTATATATTAATTTGAAAATCTAATAAAAACTTATAAGAAATTTACTTGGCATAACTTAAGAAACCTACATGTATGAAAATTTATCTTCTAATATATATTAACTTAACAACCTAATAAGAACTTATAAAGAAATTTGGTTATCATTTAAAAACCCACATGTATAAAATTTCATCGGTTATTGAATATTATCTTAAAAATACAAAAAGGACTTGTAAAGAAACTTAGTTAGCAGACAACAACAGCTAAAATTTTGTGCACGTGAGTTTCGACTTCATAGGTTGATAGGTTCTTTGGGTTGTCATATAAATTCTTTGTAAGTTCTCACTGGATTTTTTACTTCATAGGTTCTTTGGGTTGTGTCATCTACATGTCATAAAACCCAATGAATGTATATAAAATTATACTTAATATATCATAATCGTGTATGCGATTTATTTTAATTATGGTAACCAAATTTTCATTCTAATATTAACTAATTTTTTAGGTTGTACCATCTGGGATTATTGAATATATATAAAAAATATACTTATAAGTGTGAGTTTCTATTTATGATACCCAAGATTCCATTCTAATGTCAACTGAATTCTCTTTCATTGTGAAACACGAAATTGACCTTTCTATGGTTAGTGTAAATTCACGTTAGCTCCAAATGACTCAATCAAGATGAAGCACAAATGAAGCTTAAAAGACGGAACGTGGCAAAAAATTTCATTTCTATACCGGTTAAACGTTATTGTACTGGTACGGTGAGGTGTCTAGGTAATATCTACAACTGGGTGTCATGTTTGCTTCGCTGTTTAATGAATATATCTGCTACATTCATTTCCTTGCCATTTTCACAGTCGCATGTTTTAAGACTTAAAAGAGGCATGCTCAGATTCAGAAAGCCGCAACGCTGTATTTATCTTTAGATTGGAAGAGGCGATGTTCACATTCTTTCTAAGTTCTCGAAGTGTTGGACATTTTTATTCTTTTTTAATCTCCTTCTCTAACTCCTCGTCGCCTCCTACCTCCTCCAGTTCCTGCAGATAGAACAACATGAAAGCTTCATGAGCAAATAAATAGATAATATTATGAATTTTTCTTCCTTTTAACGATAACTCCGCAGAAAAACCGAAAGACTAGGTGATAGTTAACAAAGGTATGCAAAATTGAGAGTAGAAACACACCTTAGGACCCAAGAACAGCCCGTAAGGCACGCCATCGAACTTCTCCGAGTGGTGAATCTGCACTCAAGTCCGACAAATATTCGTCAAATAAAAGAAAACAGGCCAATCAGATGAAAAGCTTGATTAAATATCACTCCCATTTCATACTTCACAGAAGGACCATTTCAAAGACTATCAAACAGTAGATGGAGTGGAAAGCTACCACAAAAACATTTCTACATGAGCGTATAAATAAATAGATGTCATGTGAACCACTTCAAGGCAAAAATAATTTACCCTCGATTTGAAGGCACAGAAACCCTTTAAAAAACAAGGACACAAGTCCCTATTCCTCTTCTTTACAGGACCAATAAACAAAATCGAGGGAACTAGCTCTCGTAGAAATGTTTAGTGTATATATATATATATCATAAATAAAATAAGAGGAATAAATTATTTTTGGCCAAATTGGTTGTGGAAAGCCTCACCTGATGAGCAGCAGCAACCTTACGGAAATAGGGCACATTGGCGATAGGGCCCACAGGAAATCTCCGGTGGACAAGGCCATCATGAACAAACATGTATGCCATCCCGAACACAGTGATCCCAAGACCCTGCAACATCATCATTCACAGACACACTCAAAACTGGGCCAACCATGGGAAGCTCCCAATCTTGGGGCACCAAAAGACCCCGAACCCACATCACATAACACTATTCCTAAATTCCTCCAATACCACACCAGCAAACTTGTTTGGCATGGTTCCAAGCATAGGCCACCACTGTTACCGACGCTTTGACCTTTGCATCGTAGGCATTGAAGGTGTTGAATGCGGGAGTGTTCAACCATTATAACGGCCGTTTCGTTTCATTAATAGAAGAATGGCAAAGAAACCCCTCTGGCCGCCTTACTAAGATGATTAAAAAGAACGCAGGAAATAGTTGAAATAAGCAAGCAAAAAAGCTATCATTCTTCTTCTTCTTCTTCTTCTTCTTATTATTATACCTAAATTGAGTTTGGACATGAATCGGTTGCGAAAGCTCAAATCATCCTTCGAAGTTGCGGAAGAAAAGAAAAAGAGAGACAAGCTTCTTACAGCGCCAAAGCAGAGGCCAGGAACGAGGCCTTTGTTGAAGAAGCCGTAGGAGAGGAGGCCGATCGCCGGAACGGCGTTTATGATTGCGAAAACGTCGTTGAGCTCAAACGGACCTTCCCTCGGCCGGTGGTGCGACTGCCATCAACACAGATTATCAAACTACCTTAATGCATGACACCATGGGTCAAAAATCCAATCTCGGACACTAAATCGAAAGAGAAGATGGGAGACGAAATTCAAGTATCAATCAACCTCATGCATATGCCACAAGGAGGCGTGCCACAGGGCCCTGTGTGCCCATCTGGCCCAGAACTCCATCCCCACCTGCAAAATCAATCATTCCTTTAGCTCCGCAAACTGTGAAAGCATTCAATATGAAATGAAATATTTGAGCGCACAAACTACGCAAAAATCAGCGCATTTTCTGAGGAATACATACGGCGGCGCCGACGGAGAGAGCAAAGGTTCCGAACATCTCCGAGATTGGGATTTCGCCCTGCCATTACCAAAACAACGTTCAGAATTGGGGAAGAGATGAAAGCGATCGCAGCCAAGCAGACGGAGAAGAAGAAAAAAGGAGACCTCGAATTGCCAGTAGAAGCGGGAGTAAACGGCGGCGACGGCCATGGAGGTGATGCCGAAGCTGGACATTACGGCGGCGACGAGGTACGTATACCGCTCCGACCGCTTCCTCGCCACCTTCTCCGCCAACCTCGCCGCCGCCAACATCTCACCGCCGGCGTCGGCAGGAATCTCAGCCGTCTCCTCCGGCGGGAAACATCCGGAATCCGCTGGCCAAGCTCGAAGCACGCGGCGAGCGAGCGGCGGCGCGGCCGCCGTGGGGGAGGGCCGGGGCGAGGAAGGAGGCCGCGGCGGCGGCGGCGGGGAAGGGAAGGGGGCCGAGTCGGGGGGAGGGGGACGGAGGCGACCCATACTCCGGCCGCCATGGACGGCGTAAGTTGTTGTCCTGCGACGGCGATTAAGGCGGCGGAAATGGCGGAGGGTGAGGGTGAGGGTGAGGGTGGGCGTGGGGTTGGGGGGAGGGGGAGTGCGATGTTATATGTACGGCGACGAAACTACTGGCTATGGCTTTTCGGAATCGGCGGTGGCGATAGTTGCGTCTGGAACTTTCACCGAATTACATGTCTGCCACCGTAAGCATTATCGCTCGCCTCTCCGAGCACCCGGTTGGTCCCTGCCGTCAATGCTCTCTTCATCTTCTATCTTGTATTTCCCACTTGCATTGAGTTATTAGTAGGTCAAAATACCTGCTAATTTAGTTTAGTTTATACATATGTATGTACATGTACATAGATAGGCCTTGGATGAATATAACATGAAGAGTTTCTATACTGCTTGTAATGAGTACAACATGAAGAGATATTAAAAACAGTAAATATGGTCGTGAGGAAATTAGGAGCTTGATTTATTAATCACTGTCTTCATTATTTTAAACTATTTTAAATTAAACTTAAATTTTATAAATAATTTGAAACTTCTTTTAATTTAGTTAACTATAACTAATTCTCTTGGGTTGGTTAAGATGTGAGTATAATAACAAGAATAGGTAATACGAGGATCGTACAACACTTTAATCTCATCTGTTGGTTGTGATATATCTGTTTGATCTCCGTCAAGGCAATTAGCTTGTAATTAGAAGGGGAGAGGGTGAAGGCAAAAGAAGGAAAGGCACGTAGTGACGAGGTATGCCAGGTACGAGAGACAACTTGTGGAGGCAGACCCTATTACCGACAAAACGCCCTTCCTCGCCTTCCTGCTCGATCCCTTGCCCAGCTTGAAGCCTTTGTTGCTTTCTGTCGCCTCCCTACTAATTCCCAAGCATCTCTCCCCCTCAAATTGCATGCATGGCCCCTACAAAAGCCTTTTGCACTAACGTGGGCACCGACCGCACCACCCACCGTGACATGAACCAAATGGCAATCCAACATTGCAGCACTTCGTTTGCACACCCACATTCTCTGCATTGGACGGCCACGTTCCCGCTGTGTGCAATGCTCATACTGTTACTTGAGAGTGCATGTTATTATATATTGGTTGACTTGAAACATATGCACCACCACTTCACTCGGATGTTGCATATGAATCTTCTTATCTTGTCGTCCATTTGTATATGGAATCCGTGTTGGTTTGTTTGAATGCGTTTATGGGTGTTTTGACTAGGTCTAATGCGAACCGAAAGGTGTGAAAATGATTGTTGATGCAGAACACTTCGGTCTTAGGTTTATACAACTTTATTAAACTCTAATAGTTCTGTACAGGGAAAAGGTTTTCTAAGCTAGAGGCAAGAACAAATTTTAATCTGGATCATCTTGTCAAAAGGATGGTCCAACACCCCTTGTCTCCGTTCTCCACCTCGAGCTGTCGCCGACGACCCTCCTCCCCCTTCTCTCCCAACTCTCTCTCGAACCCATCTCTCCTCCCCTCAAAGGTGTCGCCAATGCCCCTTCCATTGACAGCCAAAAACTCCTCATTGGACACCAACTCCCTCTCCTCCCCTTGGATTGCAGCCTTCGCGCAATATTATTCCTTGTCATCAATGGTCGTCATTATCCCTCCTCCTCTTTATTGACAGATTGTTATGTGTGTTTGCTCCTTATGTTCATTCATTATTACTTTTAATATTCACATAACTGTGTAGTGGGTATTTTTTAGATTTGATTTTGCCTGATAACTACATCTATATAGGTGATTTATAAATATAATTTTGTTTGCTTTGTAATGTACTAGATATGATCATGTCTAGGAGCTTTGTGATCAAGCTAATGTTTATATAAAAAATGGATGGCAGGGTGTATAGTAACTCTCAGAAAGCTGAAATGATGTTAGTTGGCATGGTCTTAAGTTATCAGTTGATTTTATCTTTGTTTTAAACTTGCAATTTATTGTATTGTAGAAAATGTCATTCACGAAAAGAGTACATTCTTCTAGGCATTTCATTTGAAGAAGATAAATAAAAATTTTATGTACTTTTGATTTTTTTATTTTCATTGAAAAAGGATGTGACTATTTTATGTGGTTTGATGAGTGGTTCAACAAAGGTCCACAAAGACGTAACGAGAATGAAGGCCAAACATATGGTGAACCTAATTTTGAAGTAAAAAATATCTTCTAAGATGAATAGAGATATTTCTTTAGATAAGGGACGTGGATTTTAGATTGTCATACGAAATAATTTTTTTCACGATTGTAACTTTGTTTATGTTATCATTTCTCGTAGTTTCTATTTTCAATTGATGGTTAAATAGTTTTTGCTTGGAGTTTATCTTTTCAAGTGATGGTGAATTAGTTCAAGTGATGTTGTGTATGTTATAGACTATGTCTGTGAATGTGCCTTCAATGACTACCTTATTTTTTATATCTAGTTCAAGTGATGTGTGCTGATCAAAAAAATTTGGGGAGCAAATCTTGTAGCTACGAGGTTGTCTCATGTCTGGCTAAATAAAATCTTGCAGTACAGATGTTGCATTGACTTAAGTTATTATAGAAATTGTAGTTTGAAATTTTAAGGCTCCAACAAACACAACTGCTCTTGCCTTTGAAAGCAATTGGCGAATTTTCATGTGAATTCAAGTGTTGTAAACAGTTAGCTTTAGCAGAATTTTCTGCTCATGCTGATTCAATTTTCAGTCTTGCTAATTCAGATGCTTTAAATAGTTAGCTTTAACAGGATTTTCTCCTCATGCTGATTCAATTTTCAGTCATGCTAATTCAGATGCTGCAAACAGTAAGCTTTAGCAGAATTTACCTGCTGATTAAATTTTCTGTTGTTTGATATAACAATGCATACAAACCCCAATTAAATCTCATCCATAAAAACAAGTTGTAAACCTCTGCTTTACAGCACTCCCATTTTTAACTGATCCAAGTGTATGCGGCCTGATTGTTCATTTCGTCGATCCAAATCATCGAAAACGAAAAGTAGACGCAGAAAACCAAACAACTTTCTCCGTTGGTTTCTGGTAGAACAGTCAGATACATCAAAAACTAACAATAAATGCAAAAAACCAAACAATTTTCTCTATTTCTTTCTGGTAGAATACACAAATCATATAAGTAAACACACAAACTCATCTTCTCCATCATTCACGATCGTCACCAAGCTTGCCCACACATTAGCTGAATATGCCACCATATGCTCCAATCTTACGAACCAAATCTAGAACCTACAAAATAAATGTCAGATTATTCACATTAAACCTACCAAACTTCTTAGAAAGTAAAAAAATAGAGGCATAAAATACCTTCCTCTAATTCTTGAAGGCGAGCTTAATCTTCCCCAATATTCATTTGAATAGTCTCATTATTGAAGCTCTTATTCATATTCCCTAATTGTGATTATTTTTCCTTTATTAGCAAACATACAAATAATATAATAGACAAAAATATTTTTTTGGCCCGGATTGTGCTTCTTTTTGTACCTTATATAAATGACAAGTCCTCAAATTTCTTACAAGTGTACTGTATAGAAATTTCTGGATTGCCTTCAAAGGTTACTATTCGATGCCTTCCAATTGGCACATCTTTATCAATCTCATACATCTTTATTCAACCTTCTCCACCAACTTCTTTGCATTTTTACATGAAGGATTGCTTCAATTCCTTTTGAAAAAGAGAAAACATCTTCCTCGTGTATACATACCTAGCATGTTGCTCTAGAGCATTCTGCACGTGCAATATAGGCTTTGTATGTAAACTTTTGTAGTCTTCATAACCTTCCTCTTGTCGTCTTGCATATACAATATTGTCATATTATTGTACAAAGTCACTAATCGGTGTTTGAGTATTTGCAAATCCATCAAAAAATGTATTAATACTCTCACTTTGATGGCTAAATGTCATACAATAAAGAAATAATCCTTGCGGTAAACACTAATCAAATGGTCGCATACCGTATACATTCCATCCAACCACCTATGTTCTTTAATATCATATTTTTCTTTGATTTCTTTCCACTTAGCCTCACACTTTCCTTAATTGCATCGGCCTAGACCCAATCATTGTAGTCTGTTCTTAAGTCTGTATGCTTCCCTAATTGGTTTAAATGCATCTTTTCATTCATTCCAATGTGTCAGGATGAATATATGGAGGAGGACATTTGAAATAACATTTATCATGGATAGATGTATTGTGATAATACATTGTGGTTCTTTACCCCACCAACACTCCAATCATGTTTTAAACAACTATGTAAAGGTGCTTGTCATTTTATCTGACAAGTAACACACATCCAACAGAATAGATTGTCTATGATGATTGACACCTGTAAAATGGAGCAAAAGACATTTTATAACTATTTGTATTGTAAGTCACATCAAATACTATAATATCTCTTAATTGCATATATGCCATCTTTGACCTATTATCATCCCAAATAGCACTCCTAACTTGATTGTTTTCGTCAACCTCTATCTTAAAAAAAAAAATTCAATCCTTGCTTTACATTGAAAGTATGTTAAAACTTTCAAGCAATGTCGGCCAATGTTATTCTTTTACACCTTTGATATATAATTTCTATAATTATTTGAACTAAAATCTCCCTCATTGATGTCACCACCATCATGATTTAATACTCTAAAAAAATGTTATGGTCCTATGCCACAATAATAAAGTTCATCAATTAACTTTTTTTAAGCTGTTGTCATTTGTTTATGAGATCAGATCTTTGAAGATGATAACTCATGTGAATCCATACCATCAAAGATATCTACAACCTGCAAGCCTCCCTCATTTAATTTACAACCAATCTTGCATTAATTTGATTTCTTGTATCCAATCTCCTTTTAGCATTTTCCCCGCTTCTCTTGAGTGTCATTTGTCCTTTTTATGCCTTATTTTTAACAAACAAATAACTGTCTACAAACAATATTTATTTTCCTATTATAATAGGGAGGTACCTTTTCCAATCCAACCCTTTCATTTTGGCATATCCATTGTAAAAAAATACACCTCATGAATTAAATTAAATTTCATTCTCATAGAAAGCACCAGTGACTCGTGGGAGTGATCTTCACACCCTTTATCAATCTGACATTCATCAATAAAATCTTAACACCCTTCATTCTCATCCATAATTTCTTCATTAAAATCTTCTAAACCAATACTTGTTGCTTCACAATTTTTACCATAATCCATATTCAATTTTCTTGGTATGAAAAATGAGACCTTCATAATTTAAAATAATGTAAGACAACTTAACAACATTAACAATTTAAATTGATTAGGCCATGGATATAAAATATAAACACCATAATATCATTTTCATTAGATTCTCACAAAATTCCAGCATTCTATCACAATTATCACTATAAAAGATATCATTCCCATTATGTTCCACTCAAATAACATAAAAAATATCACACATTTTCACCAAGGTCAACATAAAAATTTTATTTTAATCAGCATAAGTTTGTCAATAATTAGCTAGAGATCACTATAAGCATCATTGCAAAACAAGAAAAAATAATAAGCATCATCGCAAAAATTTCATCATTACCATTTTTTACGATTACAAAACAAAGAAAAATGCCTTTGTTATCATCTGCTCATTATTTTGACAAAAATTAACCATGCCCATCAAAAAGAAATAATATACAAAGCAGCACAAAAAGATTCAACTAGGTCTATTACCACGACCAACCTACAAGCATAAAAATAATCTACTTTTATCAAATATTGGTCATTTCTCCAATATTTAACAATAACCATCCCACTAAACACTACAAATTGATCATCTACAACGAATCAAACAAATCAATATATAGAAGTGAATAAAGATGAAGAAAATACAGTTAAAAAGTTTGAAGTTATTCCTATTCCATAATACGAAGACAAGGCAAACATTGATGAGGGAAGAGATAAAGTACAGTAGGGTGAAGGTGCTCCGGCTACGATAGCAAGGGCGGTAGGGTGATAGCTGAATTTGAAGAAGGAGGCAATGGGGGTAAGGTAAATAGGAGGTAAGTTATTTAATTTGGACTATTTAATTATAAAGATGGTCAAAATTATACAATATTATTAGAAAATAAGCACGCCTCCGGCTAAGGTAAATGTAGGGGTTATCGTACGTGTTGATTAATTCGGTATATGTCTTGTCGATCCAATTGTTGCCGGGCCTTTTCTAGGTGTTGCCAACCAGTCCTCTGCTGCTCGATTCAACATGTCTGGTCGTCAAACTAATTACCAACGCCAAATTGCCTTTCCCCCTATCTTAGCTAATAGCTCGCTTCAAAGCTTATACTTAAAAGCGAGTAGAAAAAGATATGCTATAGTGAGTAGGAAAAAGATGTGCA
Organism: Piper betle; assembly: GCA_033002965.1. Classification (NCBI taxonomy): domain Eukaryota; kingdom Viridiplantae; phylum Streptophyta; class Magnoliopsida; order Piperales; family Piperaceae; genus Piper; species Piper betle. The sequence goes on from JAURVB010004340.1 coordinate 23,914, forward strand.
CATTTGCTCAATTCGCAACGTTTTAATAATAGTGTCCACCCGGTATAGCGAATACTACTACTAAATATACATATTGTGTGATCTCTTCATGTGCCACACTCACAGTTTTTTGACAACCAATTATTGACCTAAAAAACTGCGCGTCCCCCCTCCAACGATCCTCATGGATATAAGAGATGCATGTGGTTGCTTCAAATATTATATACAGGTGACTGAGCTAGCTAGCTAGGCCAATCATATAATACTTCCTCCTGGTTATAAGAACTTCACATCCACTGACGCACCAATTAATCATGATTAAAGCTAGTTAAGTGTGCATTGTCGTACTAATAAACTATTACACACCAACAATATAAGGATAGTTTATTATACGGCCCAAAACATTGCCTCATTCATTTGACACCTGCATACTTAGTTGGCGTGGCGAGATGGAATTGCCGGTTTACATCTACATCTACATCGTTAAGTGTTGGTGTGGGCATCACCACTCACCTCGGCCTCCACAGGTACAGCGTCGTCAATTTGTTCCAGTCAAAAGTGAGCCAATTATTCTATTCTATCTCTATTGGATTGGTTTAGGATATGTACAATGGGGACTTTTTTGATGATGATGGCATTAATTCGTTGCGTGTGGCCGGTGCAAGACCGGTCGATTAGCTTGGTCCGGATTCAATTTTCTACTATAGCATATAGGGACGACTGATTAAGGGATTTTGTTTGTAAAAGAATGAAATTATCCTTGGCAAATTTAATCGGGATCAATATTTGTCAGAACTGATATATGTATATTTTCCAGTATTACTCTTTTAGTTGTATGTGCTAGAAAATTTTCATGGCAATTTGCTGAAATCTTGCTGTATACCCGGTTTTACTTGTACTGGATTTAAAGGGTTTGAGTTAGATACTAATTATATGTGGTAGGCCCATTAGGGTTGTTACAAGGAATGACAAGCCCATTGTAGTGTATTGAGTAATTAAGTGTAAATGATCCTTTATAAGGGCCATTAAGCCCACTAATGACATGTTTTTTTGTTATCATTCAGAAAGCAAACTTCATTTAGCTGTTATTTTGTCTGTTCTTCCCATCTTTAATTTAAGGAGGTTGGCCAACCTTTTATGATTTACTCTTTCTCATATCTTCAAAGGGCACCATGGTTTAACAATAAGTCATCCATACTTAATTACCCAATACCTATGGGCTTGTGAGTTTATCATTCTTTAGCTTCTGCTTCCTTTTATGGCAACTACAATAAAGGGCGCTAGAGTGTTTGAGCGAGACTCTGAGAATTGGAGGGATTGCCTTACAAAAATTCACCATCTTCGCCCACTTAGCTGTTTGTGAAGAGAACACAATTTAATTAGTTTTTTAACTGCTAGCTTCTTCTTTTTTTAATAATTCACTTTTGCGTCAATTCCGAGAAAATTTTAGAGATATTTTTTTCATTTTTGTACTTGATCATTTTTTATTATGATTTTCCCTTTTGATTAAAGCTGATTTCTTATGGAAAGGAAGATGAAGAATGAGGGCTTAAACATCTCTTTTTATGTAACCATTCTGCGAATCTATTAATGTTATATGATTTTGTGAATAACTGTGTATGCTAAAATATTCAAGTTTTGTTTCTCAAAAGAGAAAAAATCGAGTGCTTTCATCTTTTGCGCAACTGAACGATAGCTACGGCTTACTATGAGAGAAGGTTTCTCGACAATTTTATTTATTTATTTATTAAATAAATTATCATTAAATGCTAACCAAACCTAATCTTTTATATATATATATATATAATATAATATATATATATATTAATAAGATGAGAACTATAAAAATCAATCAATCAAAATATAAAATTTTTTTAAAAATACAATAATTAAAAATACCTCTTAATAGAGGGTGACATATTTAAATCTTATTAGCTTTAATTTTTAGAAAAAATAATAAAAATATTTTACACGATAAAAAATCATCGGATCAAATCGGACTAATTTCAAATTCTGACATCATATTAATAATAGTCTATTTAATTATCTTGAAAAATATAGTAAAAAATAATTATAATTTATATTTTTATTCAAATATAATGTATATTTAAATTTAATTAAAGTCAACATTTAAAATATTAAAGTATTATATATAAAATTAAATGTATCCCCGATAAGTCGCTCATAATATGATATTTTGCCTAATATAACCTATAGTTTGACTAGCTTACCGATGAGTTGTTACGACCTAGTTATACAGTATTGATTATACATATATGGTCAAAGTTGGTTGGGCTAACCCCTTCACATTTTTAATAGCATACCAACGTAGTAGAGTTTCTTCAAATTCGAGAATAAGAGCTCTATCCCTGTTGTTGCAGGTGAGCCCATAGATGTAAGTCCTGTTTCTTGGTAAGTTTCGCTTTGTTTTGTTTTTTCTCGTGTGTTGAAATTTTGTCAGACAACATTGACATGTTAAAGACTTCATGTGCATTTTCTCCTTAGATCTGCTTATTCTTCTGCTCATATAGATGCGATGCAATTTATCTTCTCCGTTCCTTCTAAACACATTTCATGAATGCCTGTGAGCTTACTTGAGCGATCTCCACTTCGTAATTCCATTTAGAAAACAATGTTAGAGACCACTGATCTAACATCAAACAACGGGACACTTACTCCCAGTTATACAACATCACAACCTTGTAAAGTATGCATTTCCAAATCTTGCCACTTAATATATTTATATATATATATCACTCCCTGGCACAAATAAGACAAGCCTCTTAAGTCAACAAAGTAGTATCTAATGCAAACAAGAAATTATACATGTCCATTTGAGAGAGTGCACACTTGAAGCTTGACCTCATCAATGGGCAGTTTCTCTGTAGGGTATGGGCATGGCTCAGGGCTATCTTTCTTGTTGGCCAGAGATGCACAAGGCAGGGGTGTCACAGATTCAGACACACCCTCAACTTGCGCACAATCCCACTGAACTTTCTTGGGCTTCTTGCTCAACCCTATGGTCACGTTTGACAAGCATATGCCCTTGAATGGCAGCTGCTGCAGCCCCTCCAACCTGGCCGCCATGGTCACATTCTCGGCTGCGACGTCGCTGTAGCTGATGCCTTCCACCACCGGTATGGCACTTGGATTATATTTGCCATCCGGGTGGGAATTGTAGGTGCTGTCCATTTTGAACACCCACTTCATTGTGTGCATGTTCATGCCCTTAGCATAGATGTCCTTCACATATGCACCCCTGCCCACGGCAGTCTTGATTCTAATGCCGGATTCGGAGTCGAATGCTTCGATGCCCTCGGCGCGAACGTCGCGTATCCCGCCGGACATTTCGCTGCCCAAGGCGATGACGGCGCTGGTGGGGGACACGCAGGTGAGCCGCCGGATTATGACATGTTCGGTAGGCCGGCCAAAGGCAATGCCATACTCATCCCACCCACTCTTAATTGCAACGCAGTCATCACCAGATACTACATAGCAGTCCTCGATCTTCACATTGGAGCATGAATCTAACACCATTAAAAGAAACTAATCAACAGCTAGCTCAAATATTGTTGATTGTGGAATTTTGTCGATTGGATGGTGTTAAGAGAGTACCTGGGTTGATCCCATCAGTGTTGGGGGATCTTAGTGGGGCTAGGATGGTGATACCTTTAACAATAACATTGCTGCAATTAATTTGTAATAGTTGCATATATGTTAGTCTAGTCTCTGATTGAATCAATTTTTTGGGTAATCTTACTTGGTAATGTGGAGAGGGGATAGTTGATTGTCACCTGCTATAGACAGGATGCACATTCCATGCTGGGGAATTGACCAAGGTGATATCTGAAATGACTACTAGATCAGAGTACATGATCTCAATGAGGTACCCTCTTGTGTACTTCAACTTGCCCTGGTGGAATTTAGTCCACCACATAGCACCTTGGCCATCAATTGTACCATTATCTCCTGTAATTCAATTGTTAACCAGCAAATTCATATACATATTATATATGTGTTTGGTGAGGAATGACAAGGTATTCTTGCCTGTTATAACAACATCGGTGAGGTTTACTCCTCTGATGAGGCTGCTGTATCTGCCACCAGGTCCATCTCTTCCTCTTCCATAAGATGGCAGTGGGTCGGTTAAAGGCCATTCACTAATGTCCTGTTCATAGTAAAAATAATTTTACATCACACTAGCCATATGTCTGGAGTTCAGATCTCTCTGTATTAGGTCATGAGTATTTTGTTAGAATTTGTAGGAGAATCATGCCATGTTACTAGATTACAACGTACCCACGTCTAGATAAACACCCAGGTTTTAAAAAATAATAATGCTCTATGAAAATTTACTTGAGATTAATGTGAGTGAAATTTATCTATTATTTGGCCCGATTAAAGCTCGAAGAAACGTTTTTACGAGTCGGGGACTAATAAGTTAACGTTTAGGAAAAGCCGGTATTAAACAAAATTTAAGAGAGATTGTGGAAGAGATCAAGTTAATTACCTGGGAGCCGAGGATGACAGCATCCTTGTGAAGGAAGAGAGTGAAGTGGCTGGTGAGGTTGAAGCTACCAGTGAGCCACCTGCCTGGTGGTACATAGAGCAGGGCACCACCATCCTCGGCCACCTTACTTAGACTAGCAATGGCCTCTTGGAAGGCCTTGGTGTTGGAGGTCTGGCCGTTGCCGACGCCACCGAAGTCGACCAACGAGGCAGAATGTGCCCTGCATGTGGTGGACTTGTAGATCACAGACTCCGAAAGTCTGGCCTTCCTGCATTCCACCAAGCTTGTAGACAATAAGCCAGTTAGTAGTACAAGGAAGTATATGCGAGCAACCTGCAATGTGAAGTGAAACAATGTTAAAAGTTAAGTGAACCCACAACTCTAATAATCTAAACTAAAATGTATGACTTGAAGGTGGATCATATATTGGTGTTACCTCGAGTGCATGGGAGCTCTTTGTGCAGGCCATGGTGAGGCTGTGTAATGGGGAGAAAGTTGTGAGTGCGCTTGGTGAAGTAGGAGTTTAAATAAAGAGAGGTGAGGGGGCGCTTATCTGCATCAGGCCTACACAATCGAGTGATTTGTTTGATCTGATTTTGACTTTTTCACCTTTGAATCACAAAAATGAATTAGTGGGCCGGTGGGAGGAAGAAACTTTAGCTGCTTTCCCACATAATTTGCACTCTTTCTAGGCGTCAGTTATGGTTGGAGTTGGACTACTCCTAATCCTAAACAAAGTTGAAATTAGAAACCCATTAATTGACTTGTGAAGAAATTAGCTTATCTAAGCACAAAGCACATCAACATGATTTTAGGAGATTATCCGCCGGTTATTGTGCCTGCTAGTGTGCGTGGTTGGCGTGAGTAGAAACGGTTAGTAGCTTCTTTTGAATTGAATACCTGTCTATCAAACATGTGTAGTTTTCTGTCCCTAACTTGATGACATTGGAACAATGATGGCGAGAGACGGTTAATGTTTACGACTTCAGCACTTGCTTGATTATATCACCGTTGAAATGCAAACCATTGGCACCCACTTCAAGCTATTCTAAACTTTAACCGCTGATGACTAACATGAGCATGTTGTTTACATCCACTCTTCAAGTATGTGATCAATTGATCTTGTGTGAATCTAGAGTTGGTTTTTTTCTTGGCATGGAGTGGCTAAGGCTTTAGTGGCGGGCACGTTCTTCCTTCTAACCCACCAATGATCAAACCATTTAGCTACAAGCGACAAGCCCGGTGATGATCCCAAGCACCCCCACCCGTGACCGGAACCGACCACCGGCAATTTGCTCACGGGTAGTAGCTCAAGAGGCCCCATTGCCCATCACATGAACCTTATAACTATTCCATGTTTTAGTACAAACCCATTGCTATAATCCAAAAAACATTCATTCTTCTCAGTGGGCAGAGACAAAAAGGTTCACAAGCCATGGCTTGGGGGAATCCATATGTTGGCTTTGGCCCTTCCCTTAATACATTTTATCTTATTTGTTTTTCCTATTAGTCTTCATCTGATTTGTCTGTTATCCAGTCTTCCTATTCTGATCCCAGACAATTAGCAGGGGCAATGGGAAGTGGGCACCAAGTAGAGCCACTTCACTACTACGGAGAGCACTATACTTTTTCTGTACGTGATGGAGGGATGTAAAATGCGGCTGCCTGTCTTGCTTGTGTATCAACTACTGAGTGGCCAACAATTCCAATCCATGATTTCCGCAAAGGACTGCAAGGATAAGTTTATAAAATGGGCAGCTTTCCAGTTGAAAATTATAGTGGGTAGTTGGGTGCATTTAGGAGCATGCTTTGTGGGCATATACGATATATATCATAGTGGTAAGTGAGAGCATGTATCGTGATAATTTAAGCATGCCAAGTGTCCGTAACTGTTTTTGTATTGAACATGAGAACTGCTTGATGCCAATCCACCTTTGCCGAGCTTTCTGCACTAATGGAGCTTCTACAAATACAAAACTAGTAGGTCACAGGTCGGTTTGACGATAGGCCCTAACCCACAAAAATTACACCCCTAATTTTGGGCAAAAATCTAACCAAGGATACAAAAAAATTTGCGATGTACAGACCACTGCTCGTAATAATCTGCCGCCATTTAACAGGTGAGGAACAAGCACCCAACCACCTCAGAATAATCAAAATATTTTGCATCAATTATCAGATACAGATAAAAAAACATTGAGAAACCGAAGAAGCACAAAACTGCCCGAGTAAAAACGGGAATAGTAAAACCTGAAAGCCAAATAAAAATTTCTTAAAAAAATAAAGGAAAAAAAAGAAGCTCGAAGTTAGAAAAAATGTGTACAACTTAAATCATTGAACTATGAAGATGAACTATATAAACTTAAATTGCCTGTTAACAAATTACAAATCATACAGAAGATAATATTTGTCACAACAAAGCAAATAACGTACTTAGCTTTTCAATAAAGATCCTGGTATTACAAATCACGCAACCTCATCAAATAAACAGCAACAAGAGTATGCACAGCTAGACACACTTACATATTAAAGTAAACAAACTGTAGTAATTGAGCTCATATATACAGAATTATTCTTATAACGCCATGGGTTTAGGTCTCTCTGTAGAGATTAATCTCATTACAAATATCTTCTGCTATGCGGAGAGATGAAACAGCTTGTGCAGCAACGAGTCCTGCTGATATGTCCGAGACCCCACAAGTTTCCTGAAAATAAGGGGCTCCTACATCTCTTCCGATCATTCCACTTGACAAATTCCAACCAATAGCACATTCATTCCACCTACACCTAGTCCAAGGCACGCCAGATGCCCAACTGTTATTTCCAGTTGAATATGAGGGAAAAGATTCATAGGCTGGGCTTGCCCTCCATCCTACCGCCAAGTGATCACTATTGCTCCCATATTCACTTCGGTTTAAGTCCAAATTTTGATTTTGGTTCAAAATAACCTGGAACGAGTCATCTGCATCATCACATAAAACACACAATGCAACTGCCTCAGCAACACGAGCCCCTCTTCATCCAGCCGTTGTTGTTCTTCCAGCTTCTTTTGCTTCTTTTTCTCCAGTTCGGACCTAATAGCGGCAGAATTTGCAAGAGCTTTTTCTAAACGCCTCTTCTTTTTTCAGCCTGTTTAATACGGTCCAATTCATCTTTTGCCTGTTTCTTCTTCTTACCCTTTCTGGGAACTGGAGGTGTTTGAATAGAATCAATTTTTTCCATGGGGGCTAAGTACCACTAAACTAAATTTCTCCCAAATTTGTGTCAAGCAAAAAGAAAAGCTATAAGAAAATATACTCTCCTAATACCATCTTTCCAAACTACTGTACGGACTTCTATCTGATTTAAAGTTAAAATAACCAGAACGGAACAGAAACACCAACTTCTCTACACCCACTCAGGTTTAAAGGAGTATCTCATTTTCCGAACAATGCAATCCCAGAAGGAGAGTACAGGAGACAGCAGAAATGAAAATCGATAGGCAGTCACTGAGATGTCACTTACTCCCATTTTCCCTGATGCCCAGTCTGCTTCAAATTTTCTCAAAAACATGTGCAGAAGTAAAGTCTTGCACACAGGGGCAGCAGTACAAGCTCAACTTTTTACTGGAAACATTGAACACAAGCAAACATGAACATAAATGTTTGAAAAACCCAAAAGTACACGAAGTAGAACTTTATTTTACTAAAACCACTTGAAAAGGGAACAAGTAATAATTTTTTGATGATTTTAATTTCAGCCTCTTGGGAATGTGAGCATATCTTAATCACAAGAAAAGAACATGCATCAAAATCTACATGTCCCTTCAAACATGGCTTTTAAAATATATATATATGTTTCAAAAAACTACTATGAGAAAATTGATATTTTACTAGCTTAATTGAACACATTTCTAGAACAGTCATTCTTTGACAACTCATTTTAACCTCTTCCAAATATGAATATAATTAATTCAAGGGAACAAGAACTTCCATAAAAATCTGACTTTCTCCTCAAACATGGCATTTGGTATATAAATACACAATATTCCAGGATCGAATGTTAGCTTCTAGATATTTTATTTACTCAATTGCACTAATTTCTAAAAGACCTCCAAAACAGGAGCAGCAATGAGCTTTCAAAGAATTATTGTCAATCTCTATCATATATGAATTTATCTAACAAAAAAAGTGAAGAGCTTGCATCACTATCTCGATTTCACTTCAAACACAGCTTTGAAATAATAAAATCACAGCATTTTAAGGATCTAATATCAGCAGAGAGCTATTTGAGGTACTCAATTGCATATTTGTTTCACAACAACTCCCAAAAGATTAACAGGTAATCAATTTTCTCAGAACTAATTGTCAGCATCTTTCATACATTAATCTATCTAATTCACAAGGAAAAGAACACGCTTCTCAAAACACGGCGGCCTTAACAGAAAAAGTTCATAAATGTTCCTAGATCTAAAATCAGAGAAACTCATTTGTTTTACTCAATTGCATATATATCTACAACACCTCCCAATCGAAACAGGCAGTCAATTCACTAAAAACTAATTGCCACCCCAATTCAAAAGATATAGGACTTCCACAACCATCTCAGTTTCACTTCAAACATAGCACTTTTTTATTAAATAAAAAATAAAGTTCTCCCAGGATCTAATATCAGCAAAAAGTAGATATTTTCACCTCACAGCCATAAACACACAAAACAATCCCCACCCCCATCTTTTCTAAAATAGCAATCACAGAGCTTCCGATGTCCAATTAACAGCACCAAGCCATCAAAGACAGCAAATCAATTCCAGACCCATAAACAGAGTATGCATCAAAAAAAAAGAAGAAGCATGACGGTACAGAGAAATTCGACCTGATTGTAGTGAAATTGGCTGGGGCGAAATCGAATCCACGTGAGATCCATGAAGATCTTGCGGAAAACAACTTCGACTGGTCTCGATTCGATCGAAAAAGGCGAGATTTTTTGTTGGGGAGGGGTTTTGCGGGGGAGGTTCGGTCGATCTACAAATTGGGGGAGAAGATGGAGGGAGGAGGGCCACGTGAGAAGTGCGTGGGGGTGGGGCCCAATTTACGCGGGAATGGTTATTGGGCTCGTAGTTAGGCCCATGGGCCTTTCATGCCAAGCCCATAATGAAAGAACCAAAGTTCTAAATTGGTCTTGAAGGCCGCAAGTCAACCCCTTAACCTATTAAAAAGGGAGTCAGAGATTATTATGACTTCTCAAATGGTAAAAATAAAAGAAAAGGAAAATAATATCTCATTGCCCTCTAATGTGTTGGGCTTGAATGTATTATTACGGTGGTTGAGATGACCCTAAATTTTGGGAAATAACATAAATAACTATGTTTTAAAGTTTTATATGATAAATAGCCAAATATATAAACTTGTATCAAATATAGCCACATCTCAAATTTTTATTACATGTATAGCCTAATCTCCTATTCTTATTTCACGTATATCTAATTTTATATTTTAAATATATTTAATTCATAAATTTTTTATTGTATTAGCTTAAATACCCTTAATTTGACTTCAAATTTTCAATTATATATATTTCTTACGTTCTATGTGACGAATGATATTTACATTTAAAAACATCTTCAAATTTAAAATATAGTAGTTTAACAAAATTTTTAATTTCTAATAAAATATAATAAGTTCAGATTAAAATTTAAGACACCCAAATATATATTTTTTATTTTTTATTTGTAGAATTTTGATCGATTAAATTTCAAACAAAATCTTAAGTTTTTTATTTTGAACTATAACAAAAAATAATATAATTTTAGAATCTATTCATCATTACCAATCTTTTTTATTTTGATATATAAAATAAGTAAATATTAAACTTTTTATTTATTATCATCGTTATTTTGAATAAAAATAAAATTTTTATAAGTATTTTGGTCATTGAATAAGAAATAATGAGATTTAGTCATAATTAATATGAAAGTTTTAAAAATGGCTCTGTGTGATACGAGTTTGAAAATGTGGTTATTTTTAAAAGAAAAAGTTGAAATCTATACCTTTATGATATTTTCTCAAATTGTATTTCATTAGCATTATAAACCGGAGTTGGAAGTAGTTTTTTTCAAACACTTGAAGGTAGTCATATTTTTGTGTTGACATATTCCCTGACCATGCAAAACTTTTTTCTTATCAAATAATATAAAAATAAGTTTTTTAAATAAAAATACTTTATTTTATGTTTACAAAATAGGAAAATTTTTAGCCCATCCTATTTTTTAAAGCTCATATTTTATCCATTTTGATTGGTTCATGTCAATTTTGTTAACTATTCTTACAAACATAAAAAATTAACTGGAGGAGATAATATAGTCATAGTTATGACAAAGGAAGACCCACTTCTAAAAAACAAGGACAAATATACTAAAAATAATTTATTTTGCGAAAACACTATTATCACTACGAAAGGAAAATGTTGAAGATAAGGGAGAGATGGGTAGAGGTCTCCATGGCCGCCACCCCCACCATTGCTACCACTAGGTCGATAGCCACACATTTATTTCAAAATAACATTTTGTTTAAGTTACTTAGAGTATTTAATAAAGTGAGTTTCTTCATACAAAGTTAAGTGATTGTTGGGATGCAAATTTTTTAGGAAGAATTTAGATGAATAGTTGGTGGGAAAAAAGGTAAAGGGGGATCTGTGAGAGTGTTTTTAAGTGAGTTTCTGAGTTTTTAAATTGAGGTGGAGGTGGGATCCTAAATACGAATTTAGTTGATGTGGTAAAAGTGATAAATATGGGCTTACGAATAAGAATTTAATTGACATGAATTAAAACTTTAAGTAAGGTGAAAGTGGAGGAAGAATGCTTGTATTTTATCTTGGGACGGAAGAAATTAATGAAGAATAGAGATTTTTTTAATTCATGAATATGAACTTGGATGTGATGAGGAGGAGAGACAGAGAGAGAGGTGGATATTAAAAAATTTTAAATGTGGTGAAGACGAGAATAAAGGTAAAGATGGAATTATGGAAATAGTGGTAGTAATGGATAGTTTAGCAGATGATATAATTGATTTGCATTTCAAGAGGGAAAGAAATTAGCAAGCACAAGTAGTTGAAGATAACATGATTCATGCAATACTACTAATCATGTATGATAACATTTTTTATTGTTTGCTTACATGTTAGATAAGCAAGGCGGCTTGTTGATGATGGACATATAAAGTCATTCTTTATCCCTTCAATTGACTAGTTAGTGTATAATTCTGAATTCTAATCTGCCTAGTTTAGTTAAGATTACTTTTTGTTCCTTGTGAGCTTATCAATGAACTATAATCAACTTGTTTGAAACTTGAGTCTTGGGAAACTCAAAGATCTATGGATCAAATCATTGGCCAAACCAGCCTTGTTCTGGCTAATATCATAAGGCAAATTGGTTGGTGATTAATTGCGAAGACAGCCCAATTGTACACAACCAAAACGATAGTACAAAGTAATGGCTAGTTAGATTGGTAATATTGGACTCTAATTATTCGAATTTTTAAATTTCGTCGTCTATTCCTCTTCTCTCCACACTAATTTCTCATCATCACTCTGAATATACGAACTAATTGCTAGATTGTTAATTTCGACTCTAGTTATACAAACCTAATAATCAAATTAATCCCTTTCCGTCCACCGTAATTCTCAACACTGTGAAATGAGCGGCCCCAACCAGTGGAAAGCGGCCGCTAGAGAGGGCGACCAATTGAAAACGACGTTACATTTGTCATCCACTTATAAATTTTAGCCATGATCTTGTACTTCAAATGTCTAAACAACGACGTTATATGCTCCATACACTCCACATGTGATTTTTTACATTGTAACAAATATACACTGACCTGTTGCAAAGCAAACAAAGAATTATGAGCAAATATTTACCAGGTTTACAAAACCATTTAGTGGTGCAGGAGGTTTTTTTTCAAAACTTGTTTGGGCAAGTTACACTTGACAGCTCGATCAACTAGAATTCGCTTGATCTTTGGCTATATTTCGTTTGAGTTAGAGTTCGACTCAAATTAAATGAATACGAGTATGAGCACACATCCACTTTGGCTCAATTTAATTTAAAACTCAATAATTTATATTAGATACAATAGTTTACATATTTTTTATATAGTCATTTACATAAAATATAAAAATAATTATAAATGTAATTGTACTATAATGATGGTTTTACATGATATTATAATGACTTTGATCTTGAATAAGTTAGTTGACTTATAATTGAATCAAAATTAAACTACTAAAATTTTCATAATTAATTTATTTCAAATTATAGAGAATAAAATTATATATAAATAATGTTTGAGCTTTCACGTGTTTGACTTGAACTCAACTCAATGTTTTTAAGCTTAACTTAAACTCAAAGCAAATATAATATCTTAAAAAATTAATCTCACATCTAATATTTATTAGAATAAAATCTAATATATTAATATAATGAATTTATAATTATCAACTTGGTTAACCATTTTTAAATAAATAATTGAATTCAATGATTTACACTAATTTGATCGAGTTGTTACCAGTAATATCAGAGATAACTCGAGACCATATTAAATAAATTTTAATGCTGGCTTGTCTAGACAAATTCAATGTAGGTTCAAGAGTTGTGAAAATGAATTTCGATAATTGAATTTTTTAAGAAGGGTAAAATATAACATCCCTAAAAAGTTAGTATCATATCAAATACTTACCGAGGTAAAATTCAATATATTAATAAAAATAAATTACAATCTTTAACTTATTTTGCCATTTTTAAAAAGATAACTAAACCCACTAATAAAGTTGGGTTTTTATAATAAATAAGTCGAGTTTAAACATAATTAAACTCACTCAATTTGTTCGATTAACGCCCCTAATAACCTTCCAATATTTTAGTATTTTTTACCCTAAAATACATATGTTTGATACGGTACATTGTCCATACAATAATGGTTTTTCTCACTCCCACAAATATAACTTTTATCTCTTCAAAAAATAAAAAAAATTCACAAAATAATCCACACACTTGGGCGCTAAGGACCAAATCTATCCATGTCCTTCCTTTTATTACTTCTATTTAATATTTGGGTGAATATCTTCCTCCGGATAAATAAATCTTTTAAAATTTATACACATATATATCTTATCACTTTATTTAATTCTTTTAATTTAAATTAAGTACTTAAGAAAAATTGACTATTAAAGTTTGCAATCCTAATAGAGAATTCACAAAAGAAGGGGAGGAATTAATTGATATCCATAATTAATGGGGATGCCTTTGCACTTCCTTTTACTTTGTTAATATTAATACATGTTCAGTCATCATAATAATACACCAACATATATTTAATAGTCATATTTGTATATCGATGTATCCAAAAAATACTAATCGAAAAAGAATAAATGAAGGATGAAATCAGTGATATTTGATTCCCCTTTAACATTATTGATCTTCCTCTACTATATAACACATTTTAATTCTAATGATATGATTTTTTTGGATTTTTTGGGTATTTTTTATGTAATTTGCATTTTATTTTTCTAAAACTAAGGGTAGACCTGCGTGTTGGGTGAGTTTGTATATTTTTCCTTTTAGACAGTAATTATATATTTAATTAAATATTAATTTTTTATTTTTTTCTTTTATAAATTAATTATAATTAATTATCATCTTACCTATTTTATATTTTATTATTATATTTAAAAAATTAATATATTTAAATTATAAATATTCAAACTCGACTTGGACAAGCCCTTGCAATCCCTTCTTTGTACGAGTCTACTGAGAAAATACCCGCCAAATTCTGAATCTAAGATGCCAGGTCCAACGTGAGACCAGATCCGAACGGCCACCTGCGTGGGTCAAACTCTTTCATGGCCGCGTCAACGTTGCCTTCCTTCCCCCTCCTCCTCCTCCGCCGCTGCCGTCCTCCGCCGGCCTCCCCCACCACCGCCGCCTCCCACCTCTGACCAGCTCCTGCTCCCCTCTCCTCCCCGCCGTCGCCACAGCCGCTGCCGGCGACTCCCTCCTCACGCCGCTCCGCCGGAATGCTTGCCGAGTCCGTGCCCATGCCTACCTCAGCTCGCCCGTCATACCGCCGGACGACGGGTGGGGGACCTGGATGGCCCTCTTCGCCACCGCCGCCTTCGGCATTTGGTAAACCTTTCGCCTGTTCTGATGGGAAAATCCTTGCTTTTTAGTGTTGGGGTGATGGTTTTGAGGCGGGGTTCGGGTGGTGATCCAGGTCGGAAAGGACGAAGGTGGGGAGTGCTTTGAGCGGGGCTATTGTTAGCATTCTTATTGGTTTGGCCGCTAGCAACTTGGGTGTGATTGCTTCTGATTCTGTTTCATACTCGGTTGTGTTAGAGTTTCTCCTACCTCTGGCCGTGCCCTTGCTGCTGTTTGAGGCCGATTTGCGACGGATTGTTCGTTCTACTGGGACGCTGCTGCTTGCCTTCCTGCTTGGATCAGGTACTTGCAGTTTTTTGTTCTTGCATTATTGCCTGCTTTTGCAAGATTGTTGTTGATAATCTGTAATGGTCTTAGTGACTTGATCGATTGAGAGGTGTTTGTGCAAATGCTTCTTGTGCAACATCTTTTTTCTCTCCACGATATGTTTTGAGTTCTGCATGAGGGGAAAGAGTGTAAAGAAAGGCATTATAAAGCAAGCACTTAGTAAAGAAAATGAATAATGTATAATTTATCAGGGGAGTGGTAACAATGATGATCCACATGAGAATATTGTTTATGATCTCCACTCCAGTCATAATGAATGTAACACTCCAGCTCCCTGCAGGGAGATCTGGTTAACCAGACAGAATTCTTCACTGATTACAACTACATAGTACATGAAATTTCTACTTTTCTATCATGTCAAATTCAACATCAACTGATATATGATCGATTTATGGCAAAAGACATAATACATCAAAGATGCAGATCAATGAATTGTAATTAAGCAATTAACTTTATGGGTTCGATGCTTTTGTCTGGTTTCTCGATGTATTTTCTTTTATTGCCTAAGAACATTTTTTAAAGAAAAACTTATTGCCTAAGTATTTGAGCTCTTGAACACCCACGGCAAGCATACTATGCCCTCTTCATTTTTTAAGTTGAACAATTATTGTACCTGGACCTATGTCAAATCTAAATGTTGCTCTGTAACTTGGGTTCTTATCATTTAATGTAGTTGCAACAACTGTTGGGACCGTCGTGGGTTATCTATTAGTGCCAATGCGATCTCTTGGGCAAGATAGTTGGAAGATAGCCGCTGCTCTTATGAGTAGGCACATTGGCGGAGGTAGCATCTGAACTTTACTGCAAGAAATTATTTCCCAATTGCCCAACTTCTTTTGAGCAGTTTGTGATTTCAATCGGAAAATTTACAGCTGTAAACTATGTCTCTGTCGCTAAAGCTCTTAGTGTATCTCCATCAATATTAACTGCTGGACTAGCCGCAGACAATGTTATTTGTGCACTGTACTTCACAACTTTGTTTGCGCTGTCATCCAACATCCTTCCTGAGACATCAGCTTCTAATAATGGTAGGTTCTTCTTCATTTGTTGATATTTTCTCATTAACTTGTCTAATTTGTATTGTTATCCACATATGTAGGGTGCTTTGCAGTGATTTTTATGTGTTTTTGAAAGAAAACTACCCAAACCCACATATTGCTTTGCAGATAATCTCGAGGATGCCAAACCCAAGCCTAGTGACAAACTTCCTGTCCTAGAAACTGCTATGGCTTTGGCCATATCACTGGCCATTTGCAAAGCTGCAGCATATTTGACGAAATTAATTGGAATTTCAGGGGAATTCTACCATGTGCTACAGCAATTATAGTAATATTAGCTACCTCATTCCCCAACCAATTGGGCCGCTTGGCACCTGCTGGTGAAGCACTTTCTCTGATACTGATGCAGGTATATTCTTTTTTCGTTCAAAAATAAAGTAAAAAACCCAGAGATCTTTGGGTTATTACATCAGACGAGAAAGCAGGTCACTAGTCATTTTCAACACAATTTATTTGAAATGTTGATTATAGAGCATCCTAATTTGGGTCCATGCCCTGAAGACCTTTAGGGTATCCAGTGGAAGAATATGAAGAAGAAGAAGATGATGATTATAGAGCATCCTATTTATAGTTATATCATTCAACTTTTATTTTCTAGTTACATTTCAAGTTTCTTGAATTATTACTATTCATATTTGCATTAGGATTTGTTTGCCTAGTCACGTTAGAACTAGTTTACTTCGTTGTTTCCTTTCAAGAAGTAATTTTTATGAGTTATACTAGTACAAGTAGAACTTACAGCTATTAATACATGATTTTAGGCCAATGGCCATTTTCAAGTAACAAATTTTATTTACTCATTCGTTTAGCTTTTTTAACTTTTCCTTCTAATTTACTCCAAAATAATATTCTATTTGTTAACTACTATAAGGTAAATTTTATTGTACATATTCACCTAGGCACTAATATGTCATGGACTTTTTTTGTCATTGTTCACTTAGTAATTAGAACTTGACCGATTGATTGCTGTAGGTTTTCTTTGTCGTGGTGGGAGCAAGTGGCAACATATCAAACGTCATCCAAACAGCTCCCAGCATCTTCTTATTCTCTCTTGTTCAGATTGTTATCCATCTCATAATCATTCTTGGAGTGGGAAAGCTACTAAAGTTTGATAAAAAGCTGCTGCTCATTGCTTCCAATGCCAACGTTGGAGGCCCCACGACAGCATGCGGAATGGCCACAGCCAAAGGCTGGAGGTCCCTCGTAGTCCCTGGCATTCTTGCCGGCATCTTTGGCATTTCAATTGCTACATTCCTCGGCATAGCATTCGGCCTGATGGTTCTCAAAGGCATGTCATGAACCTTCCTCAAAGCTGCCACTGTTTGTTTTTGTCAACATTTTTTCTTAGCGAGTGCTTCTACAATCTGCAATGCAACTTTTTAAAACTAGTCCTTATTACGCTTTTTGAGTTTATACAACTCTAGGTCAAACTGTGGTAAAGTTCTTGGAATGAAATCTCCTGACCGGTGGAGATTTTGGCAGAGGAGATTTTGGTGGCATCATTGCCACCAATAAAGAATCAAGAAAAATGGAGAAACATAGTGATCTATCGCAAAATTTTCCAAAAATCTTTAAACATCTGTTTCATAGTTGTGGCTATTGTTACCAAAATTTTGTCAGGTGCCGGAGGAGATTTGATTCCCAAAATACAGACTATTTGTTTACTACATTAAAGGAACTTAGGTGCATATAGTAAATAAGGGAGTTTTTTCAGTTCAAAAGGCGTATAGTATTAATTTTAACCACCAATTATCCAGACGGGGTATTATGTCCACCGGAGGCCGATGCGCACATCAGTTCCCCATGACCGTTGAGATGCGGACATGAAGCCAGCCCTCCGTGATGGTTGTGCCTATTAGTTGGGTATAAACTAAACCAAACTCATTATGTAAGTTATGTTTATCAATCAAATCTAACCATTTATTATTAAGGTAAAACTAAACCCGATTAAGGCAAAACAAAACCCGACTATTTATTAAACACTACCCATTTAACAACTCAAATTACATACTAGAAAAAAATATTCAAATTATATAATAATAATACATGTTCTATAAAGTTACGTTAAGTAAAAAAATATTTTAAAAATACTAATAGGATATTTAATAATCTTATTAATAAGTATTAATTTTAGAAGTTAATGAAATATTAATCTTCATAATTAAAATTATTCGGGTATTAGGTGGACATAATTCTATTACTAAAACCGATCATTTGTATTCGGGTACCATTACTCTCAGATTAAATTTTATTATTAATTATTAAAAACCTTAACATCACGGTTTAATATGGTCGGGTTTTGTGAGTACCCGACCTAGTAAGGACCCGCCAATCGTTAATCATCAAGGACGGGAAACCATCAATGGTCGTGGGACTGGCGTCCCCATGTACGTCCGCGCGTGGCAGGATACAAGCTTTGCTACAACTATTCACGGAGATTTCACAATGATTGGAGATGACCTCTCTTTGTGAGCTGCATGCTTACCCAGATGATTGTAGACACCCCTGTTTACTCTTTGTGAGAGGTCATGAGTTGGTCCGTTGAGAATATTAAAAGTTTCCTTAAAAATTTTCTTCAGCATGAAAAACAACTGAATTGACAAATGATCGATGCTGCAAAAAAGAAAACCTTAATTGAAAATTAAGCGAGCCGGCAGTTGTGATTTGTTAATGAATTGCAAATTGCAATGGCCGCCAAAAAAATTCATACCTTGTCGCCATGCATGCATGAGCCGAACATGTACGCTCCTTGTGTTTGTACTAGTATTACACTCCACGCAGACGGACATAACAAACCGTAAGACGCGACCAAAACCTCGTATTCCTCAATCCTCTCCTGGTCCACCCTTTTCACAGCTTCTCTAAGCTCTCCATCGCCACTTCCATGGCCGCCTTATCCCTCTCGCTCCTCCCCCTTCTCCTCTTACTTCTAACTCAATCTCCTTCCACCCTCCGCTGATCCTTGCACGTCACATGGGACGACTCTTCACTGCTCCATCGCTGGCTTCCTGCTTCCAATTTCCATGTCACAGCGCTTCTTCACCTCGTCCATGCCGCCGGCTGGTCCTAGCTCCGGTCAGTATGACATTAGCATCTCCACTCATCTCCCCACAGGACCACTGGGGCATCTGGTCTGCTGTGCTCTCGATCGCCACCTTCGGCATATGGTAGCTAGATTTACCATGTGCATTGACCCTTTCACGTGTTCCTTCATAAATGATGATTTACTACTTCTTGCTAATCTCTGTTGATGTGGTTGGTGGCATAATGGGTGGTGAGGTCAGAGAGGACGAGGCTGGGTGCATGTTGAGCGGGGCGGTGGTGAGCACATTGATGGGGCTTGCTGCCAGTAATCTTGGGTTTGTTCCGGTTAGTGCTCCGGCTTATTCTGTGGTCATGGATCATCTTCTTCCTCTTGCCATGCCATTGTTGCTGTTCCGTGCAGATCTTCGGCGGATTATCAGGTCTACAGGATCTCTGCTCTTTGCATTCCTGGTGGGATCTGGTATTTGCTAGTTACTACATTCTCTTTATTTTTTTCGTTTGTAAAAGTTGTCATTAAATTCTTGCCATGCTCTTGTTTTGTTTGATGAAATGCCAGTGAGTTTGCTTGCCATTCTAATATCTGGGTGTTCGTATCATTTTGTTACAAGGACTCTGTTTTTTAGAGACTATTCTTGACATTTACATGTTTGGATTTTAGTTCAGGTTAGATTGTTCACGGCTTGTGAATTTATTTTTGAGAACCATTTTGTATCATTTTTAAGTTCTAATCGGTTTGATGCTTATATTTTGCTGCCAATGCATTCTTGTGTGTGTCTGAAAATAATTTTGCATCATTGTGGCAGTGGCAACAATAGTTGGAACTACAGTTGCGTATCTCTTGGTACCAATGAGGTCACTTGGGCATGATAGTTGGAAAATTGCTGCTGCACTCATGGCTAGCTATATTGGTGGAAGTAAGTTTCAACCCAAAGTGCTTCATTTCAACAGCAATTATAGGAATTGGTTCCTAAGTAAAACGTCTTATGAGTCTATTTAGTTCGATAAGTTCTAATGAAGTAGTAGTCATGGAAAACATGATATAAGCTTATTATCTATTCCCTATCATGCATGGCTGAAAAAGAATATTTTCTTTTTTCAGCTGCCATCTCAATTAAGGGTATCTGATTGATTATCGCTTATTTGCTGAAAAATTTCAGCTGTCAATTATGTTGCTGTATCAGAGGCTACTGGTATGTCTCCCTCAATTGTGGCAGCTGGACTAGCTGCAGATAACGTGATTTGTGCAATTTATTTCACAACTCTTTTCGCACTGGCGTCAAACATAACATCTGAGACTTCTCAATGCAAATCTGGTATCTCCATCTTGCTGCTTATTGTTTACAAATGCTTCCAAACTGGCAACCTGAAAACAGTTATCTATATTCTATCTTTAAAAACAAGGTCAATCAACTTTTTAAGTAAAGGAAATACTTTTTCTTGTTTCTAGATGTCCTATAAATGTGCATAACCTTTCTTGAAAATATTACAACTTTCAACAATTTTTGCTTCTGACAATAGCTTTTAAAAATGTCATTAAATTTTCAATTGGCTGTTGTAAGTTGTATTGTACCAATATAATTCTTCTTGATAATGAGCTTCTAGATGAAAACGGCCTTATTTTTCAAGCCCTGCACTTCTTTTCTAATATCTTGGGCTTTTGATTTGCTGTTTGTTGATTTCATTGTCTTGACGACCTTGTTACATTCGTATCCATATTCTGGGTCACAGAAGTTTCTATTTTGAGCGTTAGTTCATAAATTGCTAGTATATCATCTATTAGTGCGTAAATTATGTTCAATTTAGATGATCAGGTCAGTGGAGAGCAACAGCCCAGCAATAAGGCTCCACTGCTGGAGACTGCAACAGCTCTTACTGTATCCTTTGTCATATGCAAGACTGCTACTTATCTTAGTCAACTCTTGGGTTGTGAAGGAGGTAGCCTTCAGTTCATAACAGCAATCGTGGTAACTTTAGCTACAGTTTTCCCCACACAGTTTGGCTACATTGCACCTGCTGGGGAATCAATTGCTCTGATCCTAATGCAGGTAGGTAGTTTTTCGCCAGCGAAAATGCTGATTACATTGTTTTACCTTTGTAATGTATTCTTAAACAATTAATTAACCAACATGGACTCCATTATTCATTTGGTTTTCTTTGAAACTCATAAAGATTTGTAGAACATTAAGAACAAAGAGGGGAAAAACAGAAATGTAGATACAGCAAACACCTTTTCTTGTATAATTAGAAGATGAGAGCTGTCACGACCATGAACAATGGAAATATGGATGTGGTTTATGCTTGGAGGATTGATTAATTGAGAGCTATTCACTAACTTCATTTCTTTAGAATGCGCACGATAATTATGTTTCTAGCGCAATGAATGTGGTGAATAAGGTATATCTTCCCAGTTTGGAAGTATTTCTCTTTTGAATCTTTGTTTAACAAATTTAGTAGGAAAGCTAAACTAGAGACTCATAAAGTAGAGGATGAATTTTTGTGATTTATGTGTACACAAATAGTATCTGTGTTTTACTCTTCCAGTTGCATGCCATTTTTGTTTTCTAAGTTCTTACATCGCTTTTCAAATGAATTGAGCAATAACTTTGCACTTGTTACCAATTGCAGATATTTTTTACTGTTGTTGGATCAAATGGGAGTGTCAGAAGTGTGATCAAGACAGCTCCAAGTATTTTTGTTTTTGCTCTTGTCCAAGTATATGTCCACCTTGCAGTTGTTCTTGGACTTGGCAAGCTACTAGGCTTTGAGAAGAGGCTATTGTTACTGGCTTCAAATGCTAATATTGGCGGTCCAACCACAGCTTGTGCTATGGCCACTGCCAAAGGATGGAAATCTCTCATAGTTCCTGGAATTTTGGGGGAATATTTGGTATCTCCATTGCAACATTCATTAGTACTGCTTTCGGAATTTTTGTTCTGAAAAAAATGTGATTACGCTGAGATAGTAAAGTGTTTGATCCATTGATAGTGAATGGTGATAACATGGATCAAATTTATGAAAGATCTCTCTACTTGATTTCCAACTCCAAAGTGCGCACAAAGGGACCAGTTGTAGTTTAAGAACTAACTAGTCTATGGAATGAAAATTGATCTCAAACACAACCTTATGATTTGAAGGGTAAAGAGCACTTCAGAGTGGAGAATGTTCATTCATTTAAAAGTGGGCATGAGACACCGGAGTGGGGGCAGACACTGCCACTGAAAAGCATGAAAAATCCGGGACTTCCAATAAAAGTTTGGCGAAAGCATTTGTCAGGTTGCTCTACAGAGGCGGTGGCCTTTTAAAAGGATAAGGATTATATTCTTTTCTTGTGTGTTGTATGATGGTAAAAATAAAAATGATGAAGAATATTATGCCTATGGATATCGCTACTTCATAAACTTTATGTTTCTGTATGGGGTTGTATGAACTTTATGACTAGCTACCAGCTTTGATGTGTTTTATTTCCCGAAGGTTAGCATTACATTGTTGGAATAATTTTCCATCTATCCCACTTACAAATTTTTGGTGGGTACTTCAACTCTTCAATTTATTTTCTTCCTGGGTAGCGTCGGATAACAGCGAATATCAGTGATCAAACTCAACATTGTTCGAATCTGAGAGGGAGACTTGTGCTTCCTCGGTTCCTCCACACTTCCAAGCCGAAGCAGCAAATCTTTATCAAACTATTTTCTTCCTATCCCCACCAGAGCAAAGCATTAGTCAATAATGAATGACCTACCCACCGTCTTCTCTGTTCAAAGTCTCCCTAACACAGATGCCAACAAATTTCTGAACTTTTCATATTTGCGAAATCCTTCCGGACGACGACGCCGCATCTTTACCAGCTTCCTGATCATGACAATGAGAACTCGGTGACAAATGACAAAGATTATGGATTATGGTTCCTAAACCATCTTTAATGTCATGATCAACTATATACCTTTTTCATGGGCCAAATTAACTAGGACTAATCAATCATTACTACGATTGTTGTTTTCTTCTGACCTTCTCAGGTAATATAGTACATATCTTTTTAACTACACTAGCATTTTTATGGCCCGCTCTCGAATAAATTTATCAACTCATACTTAGGCATTAGTGACACTCACATAAAAGAGAATATTTAAAGATTTAACTAACTAAATACAAAAAGAATAATTTAATCATTATACTCGGTGTACGACATGGCTCAACATGAAAATGGCATCAAGACAAAATAAAATTAATTAAATTGAATGAATCTTCAATTGGTAATTTATAAAAGAACAACTCATAATAGTTATTTTGAATAATGTGAAACTTTAGATAGATAACCAATATTAGTCAAACTTAAAAGAATGAAGTTTTCATTAGAAAAAGCTTGGAAATATAGGTGGACGTTGGAATAATCTTAGATAAGTCAAATTATTTAAAGATTTGTCATTTTACACACCCAACTTCCAATTATTTATAGATTTGTTATTAAACATAACCAGCTTGATTTATTTGAGATTTATTAATAAATTTTATATAAAATCAAAATAAAATCTTAAATATAACAAAAAATCTTCCTGAAAGTTGAATTTGCACTTAGAGATATCAAATATAAAAGAATAATCTTGGGCATTCATATTATTAATCACACTTCGCGTTCTATATAAATAGAATTTTTTATTTTCATTTTTCACTCATAGACTGGAGGCTCTCTAACATGTCACACCAAAAATTAGTAAACTTTTAAAGAAAACTCAAATAAAGTTTATCCATTGAATCATTGGTGTATTTTTTCAATGTATTTTTTAGACTGAGTTAGAGACCATGCACTAACCCTTGCCTCGCTCTATCTAGCCCCCTTACTAGCCTAGCCTAGTCTTAGTTTGGTTGAGTTTATGTGCTTGCCCTACTCATTCTTGCCCCTTTGCTAACCTAATTTAGTTAAGGCCATGTACTCTTTCGACTTGGTTCAGCCCACTTCCTAGTCAGGTTGAATCCACGTATTTGCTGACTCAATTTAATTGGCATAGTTGAGTTCTATACTCACTTCACCTTGTTGAGTAGAATTATTGATTCAAGGTCATTGAGTTGGTTAGTCAGTTTAATTTTGATTCGACTTACCTGAGTTGATCAAATAATTTTTTGTGTACTTATTGGTCAAGTTTGCATTTAATAAAGAGAATATTTATAACAAGTTAGTGTACACTACGTGTATCACAAGTGACGAATATTCCTTTAAGCACTTGCTAAATTATAACTCTTGTCAAATAAAAGATTTGAAGCTTAAAACCTCATAATGCAATGGGGTGAAGGAAAGATATTTGTAATTGAGAATTTCTTTGTAAATTTTTGTACCTCAAAATAATTAGTAATGAAAAGTCAAACTTGTGCTATTTTTCTAAACAAATTTCGTACTTAATAGTTAAATTAATTGTGATATTTTTTAGTGACAAGTGAGTTTTAGTGTAACCACACATTCTAGCATTTGCATCACATAAGCTTTCAACAAGTGAAGCAACAACCTTTATTTTCATTTTTCAAGTTTATGCAACAGGCTAAACGAATGTCA